>RDPX01000522.1:246649-269151 GCA_003991215.1 Morbakka virulenta | reverse complement strand
AGGTAAAAAGGTGAAAGAGAAGGTAGGAAGGGGGAGGGGGGAGAAGGAGGGGGGGGGAAGAGAGAAAGAGAGCGAGCGAGCGAGAAATAGAGATAGATAGATAGATAGATATATAGATGGATAGAAAGAGAGAGAGACAGACAGATAGACAGACAGACAGAGAGACAGAGACAGACACAGAGAGAGAGACAGAAATATTTTGTCATCAAAATATTTCCTATTATTATTAAAGTAGTATTATTATATTAGTTATTAGTTATTTATTTATATATTATATTATTATATATTATTATATATTAATTATATATTATATTAATATATATTTTTATATATTATTATAATATTATATTTTATTTATTTATTTATTAGTTAGTTATTTATATATAGTTAGTTATTATTATATTAGTTTATTATTATTATTATTATTATTAATATTATTATTATATTAGTAGTATTATTATATTATGTAAATTTGAAGGGTAAAATATATTGCACACAAATATCATAATTATACTCAGAGTTAATGAGCTAAGGTTAAATGGTATAGAATTTGCTTAAAAGAACCTGAGTAAGAATCTAAAAACTGCCTGAAACTATCTTTTTTCTTACTATCTTTAAAATTATTTTCTTTATATCGGTTTGGACTTGTAATAGGGTTCATTAAAATGCTTTTCTTAAACTTTTAAGCCTTATACAATTTGCCAGGCAAGCAAACCAAAGTCTTACAATGTTATTATTATTACTATTATTATTTAGTTTTCTTTGGATTTGCTGATTAAAAACAAGCACCGAGTGGCTACGAGCGACCTTGGGTGATTATTATTATTATTATTATTATTATTATTATTATTATTATTGAGTGGCAGACCAATATGAGCCCACAAAGGACTCGGGGGTAGAAACACCAGCAAACCCATGCGACTCCCAACCCGATAAGGGTAAGCTGAGTGCATGCATCACACCCAAGTGTATGCGATACTGATGTAAATAAAAACAGCACATGATCTTGCAGGTGTGGGCTGTTTAGGTTTCCCAGTATAGGCGACCCACTAGTATTATTGTTATTATTATTATTATTATTATTATTATTATCATTATCATGCAGTGCAAAACTGCACAACCTACCAAGAAAGCAGTAACCTTACCAAAAGCAGCAGACAAAAATGCCAGCTTTGATCAATTCTTCACTCTATATAACTAATGCATGATCATAAAATTTCTAATCGAAAACTATCAAGTGTCGTCGTCAAACTCTTGGTACAAATGAACCATCGAACTTTCCAAGAACATTTTCTCCTTTAGAGCACTTATTTTGTCCTTGGCAACTAAGAAGTACTTAAATGCCTTGAACGTTTTACTTTCAGACAGTTCTCTACTAAGTAATGTGATATCTCACACACAACTCCACGTACAGAATAACTGTAACTCTGCTGCCAACCCACAACGATACTTATGACTTCATCATTCAGTTCTCACCTGTATCGTCTACTACATCTTCCAATCGAAAATCAAACAAAAATCTGCCTGCGTTACCATCCCTGGCTTTAACAACACTGAGAAATCATTCAAGAAAGCCAATATAGGTATCACGACGAAAGATGAAATGATAGTAAAAGAACTAATGATATATTTCGATACAAACTTGGTCAAGTCACAAGATCACTGAGAGCAAAAACGCAGACAAGATAAGTCTCATATACAAGAACTTGAAATTCCAGCTAAGACTTGTTAATTGTCATGTCTTGGTTTCTTTAGTTCAAAGATGAAACTCTTTTAAAAACACTAAAAAGACCTTAAAATTGACGAAACATCCCTACTAACCCAATGCGTAGAAACATGCCTACAAATCTCTTATTATCTTTTCAACCAAAGAAACAAGGAATGGACTTCACCATATTTACTACACTCCATCTAAACAGAATTATACAGCGTCTTTCTCTGTATTGTGCTGTCCTGAACTGAAGTGAGCACAAGAAATGACTCTTGTATGAAAAGTGTTTATTTCTTGAAAGGATAAGAAAAGAAATAATGGTTAAAAAATTGTTATTATTATTATTATCTTATTTGTCACATTTGTGTTAGGCTGTTCTTATTGGCGTCATTTTATTGTCATAACAAATGATCACTGGCTGACAGAGAAATATCAGCCGTTTTATCAATGTGATACTTCACATAGTTTGTCCTGATCGATTGCTACTGTGCAGCATATATTAGCTTCTATCGTAACCTTCAAATCAGATTTTGACCACTATTGTCATGTTTTTCCCTTGTAAACCTCCTCTGGAAGTTCCCTGATGAGGTGGCCGTGAAGCTACTTTCCACTCCACCTCTCCTTCGGTTTCTTTCTACTCTGCATTGCCCATGACATTTCTCCATTCCATTTTTTGAACACCGTTACACCTCTGATCTATTTTTCTTCCGACTTTGACACTGTGACACGCAAGACTGTTCTCTTCTTCTCTTACACGACTTTCAATGCTGATCAGAATTCTTCCTCCCTCTCTTCATTTCATATATAGACTTTCAACATCGCTCCTTGGGTAAGAAGCTCCGTACATTGTTAATGTCTTCCTTGTCTATCTGTCTAAATCTTTAAGTTCGCTTTCCTTCCATTGGATGATTCCTGCCCAATATCTGAAAATTGCTACTGTTCATGTGTTATCTGCCGATATTTTGTTTCTTCCATTCAATTTTGATTTGAGAACCAACCTTAGCCTTCGCTTGTACTTTCTTGTGATTTTTTCCTTCGTTGCTGTTTCTTTGATCACATCCAATTAAACAATTCTCAAATATGTGTATCCTTTTCCTCTTGTAATAGCCATCACAACCCCATCCAAAAGCTGAAGTCTTTTACTTCTCACAATTTTTCCTCTTTTTAATGTGAGAAGACTACACTTCTTCATTCCAAATTCCATACCAATGTCAGTGCTAAACACATTTACCGTTCTTACCAGGGTACTAATCAGCTGATCATTCTTTCCGTACAACTTCAAGTCGTCCATGAACACTAAATTCGTTCACGGAATATTCCTTTCCACAGACATAGCTTGCATTTACTTTTCGCAGTAACAATGATAACGGGACCATACACAGTACAAATGAAAGTGTTGAGACTACCCCCATGAAAAACTCGTCTCCTTACGCAAACCCCCGAATTCCTCACCGTTTGACGCCAATAACTGCTTGCTCTGTGTCACACTTAAAAAACACTTCTTACGTTATCAGCTATCCCAAACATTGTGGGTCTTTTCTTGCAATCTTGAAGAACGATCCAGCTAATCAGTAACTGATCTTTGGTTCCATCACTTCCATGGATGCATCACCTTTGTTCCTCAGCGAGGATCTTATCAAATTATTTATTATTATTATTAGTAGTATTGAGTGGTGGAGCAATACGAGCCCATGGGGGACTCAGGGGTAGAAACCCCAGCAAACCCATCCGACTACCAGCCCGATAAGGGTAAACTGGGTGCATGCATCACACCCAAGTGTGTGCGATATTGATGTACATAAAAAAAATTAAAAAAAAATAAATTATTATTATCATCATTATCATCATCATCATAATAATAATAATAATAATAGTTATAATAATAATAATAATAATTATTATTATTAACTGTTACCATGGTATTAAATGGTTTTAGAGATTTTCGAATTTATCTAAATTAGAAGATTGTTATGGATTTAAGTAGAAGTGGCAGTAGTAGTGGTAATAGCAATAATAATAGTAGAAGTGGTGATAACAGTAGTAGTAATAGTAGTAGTAGTAGTAATAATAATAATAATAATAATAGTAGTAATAGTAGTAGTTGTTGTTGTTGTAGTAGTAATAGTAGTAGTAGTAGTAGTTGCAGTAGTAGTAATAGTAGTAGTAGTAGTGGTAGTAGAAGTAATAGTAGAACTAGTAGTAGTAGTAGTAGTAGTAGTAGTAGTAATAGTAGTAACAGTAGTAATAGAAGTAGTAGTAGTAGTAGTAGTAGTAGTAATAATAATAATAATAATAATAGTAGTAATAGTAGTAGTTGTTGTTGTTGTAGTAGTAATAGTAGTAGTAGTAGTAGTTGCAGTAGTAGTAGTAATAGTAGTAGTAGTAGTGGTAGTAGAAGTAATAGTAGAACTAGTAGTAGTAGTAGTAGTAGTAGTAGTAGTAGTGGTAGTAGTAATAGACGTAAAAGAAGCAATAGTAGTAATAGTAGTAGTAGACGTAGTAGAAGTAGTAGTAGTAGTAGTAGTAGTAGTAGTAGTAGTAGTAGTAGTAGTAGTAGTGGTAGTAGTAATAGACGAAAAAGAAGCAATAGTAGTAATAGTAGTAGTAGACGTAGTAGAAGTAGTAGTAGTAGTAGTAGTAGTAGTAGTAGTAGTAGTAGTAGTAGTAGTGGTAGTAGTAATAGACGTAAAAGAAGCAATAGTAGTAATAGTAGTAGTAGACGTAGTAGAAGTAGTAGTAGTAGTAGTAGTAGTAGTAGTAGTAGTAGTAGTAGTAGTAGTGGTAGTAGTAATAGACGTAAAAGAAGCAGTAGTAGTAATAGTAGTAGTAGTAGTAGTAGTAGTAGTAGTAGTAGTAGTAGTAGTAGTAGTAGTAGTAGTAGTAGTAGTAGTAGTAGTAGTAGTAGTAGTAGTAGTAGTAGAGTAGTAGGATTAGTAAAAATAAGAAGGCTCCTCCCCAATCAAAAACATTTTCAAACAGGAGCCCTGGCAATATTTTCGGTCTGTGATCCTTCAGCTTTGTAGCTTTCTTTGGTGAAGTGTGAAACACTTAAAGAGACAAACAGAGAGGTTTTAATTGTTAATTTAACTTCATACTAAACACTTAATCCGCTATTGCAGCTAAGAGCATGTCCTTAGTGTCTGGATTGGAAAACAAACGTCGAGACAGAGATGATCGTAAGACAAACTTCAAAGAAGCGCCACAGCAGGCGTCGGGTCTCTCAAAGTATTCAATAATAAAGTCAATTACTCCTGCAGGTAAGCACTTGTGCGTTAATTTTTACTGCCAAAAAGTGAAACTGAGCTTTGCATACCCAAATTAATTAAATTCTCATGTGAGATCCATAGTTACCTTGGAATCAAAGGAGAATTCGTTTTATCTTTACTTCTGCAGTTTTAGTTATTAATTAACACCAAGAGCTGGAATTCATTCATTACCTGTTACATCCATTATACCAAAGCCTGCTTTTAATAACAGATAAAACGGATTTCCTGTTGATTGATAAAGTTTGCCATAACTCCATCACTCTGTTGCTAAACAGTGATCATAGGTGGTCATTAACTATAGCCATTTCAATTAAGACTTACGCTTCACGCATTTTTCATATGAAACGTGTTTACAAGAAAGTAGCACTGGGCTGCCCCAAAAATAAAAAATAAAAAGGAATCCACAACAACAACGCATTTTCGCATCTTTATGGTCCCACCAAGGACTTTTGTGTACGCACCAAAACAACTCTCCTATTCAACTTCTAGTATCACTAAGAAAAACCCACGCACATTCGTATCGCCTCCCTTAACACCAGTGGAAAAACCACTTAAATGTAAGGTTTTTTTTAACGAAAATGTATAATACGAAAAATATAATGCAAAACGACCGCCCCAGATTATAATGATTACCGCTCACTGCGGCTCCTGATCAGTCTCTCACTGTTCACCAGGAGAGTTATGAAAGATCGAAAAGGAACTGAAAAATTTCCAAACGGGTCCACGGACGTACGTTTCTTGCACTGATGGATGGATGGTTTATTTCAGGGTTCCTACTATGTACTGAGGTTATTTAGTAGATTTTTGAAATCTAATTAGTTGTGTAGCTTTTCTAATGAGCTTAATCTTCTTTTACTATTTCATTTAATTTCGTAGTTTTCATATAAAGGTATAGCCTTCTTGGGGTGCATGGGGTTACCATCGGGGGTGTTGGTATGAAATATGAAAATGCATAAACAAACTATTTGTTTGTAAAAGGTGTTAAAAGGGTTGTTTTTCTATAGTAGAGCATTTGTAGCTTCTGTAACAGTATTTTCTTTTCTTTTTTTCCTTTTCTTTTTGTTGGTGCTCCTATTGCACTTGTTATTGTCCCTTCTTTTTATCTTCTCCTTTTCTTCCTACTATTTTTTTGCATGGTGGCAATGTGTAGTAGATAGTAGGACAGAGGTTCCCAACCTTACCCGTCACGCGACCCCAAAATTTAAGTCCTTGAAACAAGCGACCCCAACGCTTTATTTTTATGAAATTTCTCAGGAAAAGTCATCAAGGCCAGTATGGAATTGCACATACATGTACTTGGATGTAATAAATACATGTATAATAGCAATGTACTCGATTATTAAAGGTAGCAACACTATACTTACCTTGTATTCATGCCCTGTACAAGATTTCGTCTTTCACCCCACGACCCCATCCTAGCATCCCGCGACCCCAAATGGGGTAGCGACCCCAAGGTTGGTAACCACTGTCGTAGGAGAAGAGGATTAAGTCTCTATGATGAACCATTTCTTCAGCACTACAACATTTGGCATACCTTGATCAACATTGCAAAGGTCACGACAATTCCAAAATGGTTCACAACGTCCAATGAGTGGTATTGGCTTAGATAATGCATCTGGCTTAACGACATGTATTTTTAACGTTGAGATTATAGATGTTTGTTTGAACCATGTTTTCAGAAATGTACTGCTCGAACAAATTAGCAAATATCATAATAATTGCGGTACAATGGGTATTAGTATCTGGGTAATTAAGAAAAGTAATTGTAGCCACAGTTTTTGATTGACTGTGAAAAGCTAAGAGCATTAGAATTGATCGTGATGAATCGAATGAACATATATTATAACAGTCAGCATAGATCTTTGTTAATTGCCATAGGTAGTCGAACATTATGAAAAGCTTTCTCACAAGCTGTAAATACAGACGCAAGCATTATCAAGTCACACTCAGTACTAGACAACGCGTTTTACACTCCTTCACCACTTTCTTTGTATAATTTGTCAGTTTCAATAAACTTTTTATTGGCTTTATAAAGATTTCCATTGATTTTGATGCTGTTCAAATCTTCTGTATGATCTGCATCCATATTTTCTTTAGTCTTCAATGTGGCTTTGTCACTTTTCTGAGATATTCTAAAAAGGGCTTACCTTGCTGGTCCCGCTGGTTTACCCAATTTCATTCTTTTCTATACTCAATCACACATCTGATTTTAGAATTGGTGGTCCTTTCTCAGCTAAGTCTATTATTCTTCGGATTCTTGGTCGTTATGAGAAAATATATTTACGTTTTTCTACCAGCGGGCAGCAATGCTTCTCATTTGAACAACTTGGCCATCCGCAGTTTAATATATTTGAATGGTTAAAAACGGTCGTTGTCCTGTTATCTCCTTGATCTTCCTGAACACCAGTTTTGTGTCTAGAAATAATTTTCGACTTTTTCACCTTGTTCATCAAACCATATTTCTGTAATCCGCTCAGCATTTCTTGAAATCGTGATTTATAATTTTGTATTCGAGAAGATATATTTTTAAATAACCTTGTGAACCATGCTAGTCGAATTTGATTTTTAATTTTAATTTTACGCGACATTTTACGGATAGCTTGTGCTTCGCCGCAACTGGGTTACATTACATTACAGGGCTACATTTCGAAACTCTAGATTGTGTTTAAAAATTGTGTGCTTATCAAGAATATAAAAATCTAGTTCCTGGCCCTGTTGTCGGTACTTGTCCAAGTATTTCTTCTTATAGGATCCATCTGAAACCAGGTCTTTTTAATGGTCATTCTTGTTTATTAATATCAGTCCACTGGTCGGACTCATCTCTCGTTTCTTCAAGACTATACGATCCACTTACACACTCATTCTCTGAGCAGAACTTGGCGTTGAAGTCTCCCATGACAATAGTAGTCTCATTGGACTTACAAACACTGCCAACATCATACAACGATTTGTTAGAGGTGTCAATTTCTAAATCATTGGCTTCAGATATTAGATCTTATACGATTAAAACATGGTTAACAGGACTACTTTTAAGTTTGGCAGAGAGGAAACGTTCGCTCATGGGCCAGACTAAAATTGCATATTTTGAGAAGTTTTCCTTTAGAACTAAAACAACATTGTCTTGATCTTAACTACTCCAGAGAAGAAAATTCGTTCTTCGTCTTCCTTCTCGTATCGTCAGCCATCTGATTTTGCATAAGCCAAGACAATGTATCATTATTCTGTTCATTTCTAGAAGAATACGTTTTAGTTTTCCTGGTTGGGTAAGGGTATGAACGTTCCAAGTGACAATTTTACAGGCTGAAGTTATAGATGTAGACATTTCAGTTATAGGATGACGATCATGGCAACCCAGCAATTCAAGTTGCAGGACGTAGTGCTATCATGGTGATGAACCCAAACAATATTGTTATTATCAATCATACTTCGTGGCATTTCGTGATTGACCATACAAAGATGCTAGGATGCATGCCAAAGATTTGTTCAGAAAGTATTATTAATGAGACACCACCTCTGAAAAACCGAACCAAGACTAAAAAGCCTCTTCTGGTCATTGTTTCTATATCAGGCTTTTCCTTCTCCTAGAATATTCCGTCCAGGTTCCCGTTAAAAGGAGCAAGTTACAAAGGAGCAAGTTACAAAGGAGCAAGTAGTTAATTTGAGCAAGTGTCAAAGGAGCAAGTGGCAAAGGAGCAAGTATATGTATATATGTATATATGTATATATGTATATATTGCAATACAATAGGATGTACATATACAATGTCTATCTGTACATTTGTATCTTGCTACAATGTACGTCCACCGTCCATGTACATGTACATACATCTGCGTATGCATGTACATGTATGCAATGCACGCCCAACTATACAATGTACACCATAGTATAACATAATTCATGTACATGTAGATGTACATGGTGCAACTTGCTCTATTTCAACTTGCTCCNAGCAAGTATATGTATATATGTATATATGTATATATGTATATATTGCAATACAATAGGATGTACATATACAATGTCTATCTGTACATTTGTATCTTGCTACAATGTACGTCCACCGTCCATGTACATGTACATACATCTGCGTATGCATGTACATGTATGCAATGCACGCCCAACTATACAATGTACACCATAGTATAACATAATTCATGTACATGTAGATGTACATGGTGCAACTTGCTCTATTTCAACTTGCTCCTTTGACACTTGCTCGAATATACCACTTACTCCTTTGTAACCTGCTCCTTTGTAACTTGCTCCTTTGTACGTCCACCTCCGTCCACAGTATTTCCAAACCGAAGCTAACAGTATCACGCCTTGTCCAAGAGCGACCAGCAGAAAATTGTGGCGGGTAACATTCGGTTACGTCGAAACTCCACAACTTGATACGTTTTTATGTCAATACCCAGGACCAGAGGATTTAAGATAGCTCGTCAATTTTGTGACTGGCTGAGGGAAAACAAGAGAATTGAAAAAATCCCCGACACTTTCTTTAATCATCTTTGTTTACACATGGTTAGGGTTCACTGTGCCCACAGAGTTAGCATCTTTTAACAACTGAAATGTTGGGAGACAACAGGTGAGAGAAGTATGGGTAGAAAAAAAAATTGTGTTACAAAGGAGACGAACGTACATAAAGAAGTATAAAATACAAGAGAGACACATTTAGGGATGGAAAAAGATACGAAAAAAATAAAGACACGTATTCTTATGGAGACATGAATAGGGTAGCGTCAAGAAAGAGAAAGTTGAGTTGTTAATAGCAAGCGGAGCAAAGCAATTGAGAAAAGATACATCCTGGAACAAAAGAGGCCAAAGAAAATCTAATGCTTCATACCAAAAACGGTAGAGAAGAGCTTCTCACGATATCACCAAGTAAGAAAATGTACAAGACATTAGAGAATACAAATTAGAAATACACCTCACCTCACCTCACCTCAGCCGTCTTTCAGGACGCACCAATACAAGTAGAAATACAAGAAGAGAGAGCCAAGCCTAACAACGCAATGAGTACTGATAAGTCTCCCATCAAAGTTTAGAGTTATCAAGAAGACCAAAAGAAGCATACTGAATAAAATTTAGTTTGATAAAGTCTATAAAAAGAGGTATCCAACAGGGACAGAGAATAAGTCAGCTGACACCAATATACAAAAACGAATTGGGTCCCATATACTTTAAGCCTTTACCGTTACCGTGGTGCCATGCCAAGAGACACGGGCGGTCATACCCTTCCATCGTCTTCTGTTTTCAGCCAGTTGTATTAGTTGCGTTGGTCTGTAGTTGAGGTTGTTGCGGTCTATCATTCTGTCTATCAGTTTGTCTCTGTCTTCCTCTCGCCCTCTTTCCTTCTATTTTCCCAATTATACTGAGATGTTCTATTTTCTTTTTCCTTGTGATATGCCCCATAAAATGTAATTGCCTTGTATTTATTGTTTCATTATTTTTCTCTCTGTGTTTGCTTGTTGTGATAGTTGGGTGTTTGTTTTTCTTGCTATCTATGGGATTTTCTGTATTCGTCTGAAAGTCCACACTTCAATTACTTCATTTCTTTCTTGTGCTTACATATTACAGAGGTAAAAACACCTTGCCACAGTTTAAAACATAGGATTTCAGAAAAGTTAATCCACAATGAAGCCGGTGTTTCATTTCAGAAGGCTGCAAAAAAATGCCAAGAGAGAAACACGTAACTACTTGTTACATTTTACCTCAAAGGCAAAAAATGACATCGTGTCATGACACCGTTTTTTGCATTAGTTGAGGTGAAGAAGAGTATCAGAATTCTACAAATATATCACAGGAGACATATTAAACATTTGCACGTCCAAAGGTGTAACAAGTGTTAAAGTGAAGACCTTTTTTTACGGTTTATCAAATCATCCCATTTCTAACTATTCTTATCTATGCTTTAAACAGGATTGGGGTTACAGGATAAGCACCTAGATCTCGGTTTAGAGCAAGCTTTTCTGTTCCTGAATTGGTGTATTTTCTAAATCAATCCAACAAACTCGAGCTGCTTCTCGTTCCATTTGCTCGGCGAGGAAAACAAGCGAATGACAGTACACTTCTTGCAAGACTCAAGTTGGCAGTCACAGGATTTGCTTCTGGAAAAACAAGGAAGGTCAGAACGCCAATATAACACACAAGAAACCTATTGTTATCATGTATGACGCTACGCAAACATTGTGCTTCAGGAAGTGAAAAAAAAGGAGAAATCCTTCCGTGGCAGAATTTGCTATTTCTTGCGCAACAAGTTACTAAGGTCAAAAGGTAAATTAGAAGTTACGAATTAAAAACGGTAATAATACGTCAAAGAAACGCATCGATATTAGGTACGAAGCCACGCAAGGAAATCAGTTCAGGTTTCATTTCCTACCGGCAGCACGTATCCATCGCTAACTGTTTCATGGTCGAGAAGTCGACCACCCAACCATTTTATCCATGTTACTCCCACGAGCATGAGGTTTGGGTGATTTGCAATGAGATCAACCAGTAACACATGTTTACCTTCATTTGGTTCTAAGTTATGTGATCACTTGGTTACAGTTAGATCAAAATACGTGATCTCTGTTCCATGTTTTCATCTTGCACCTTATCCTCTTGAATGGTGACTCGGGCACTTTACTTATTTCACATAAAACGTTTTGGGTAATGGTATGGTAATTGCAATATACTAACATTTGACACCAATTAGCATGGGGCAAAAAAGCATACCTTCTTAGTTGAGGTATGAGATGTTACTGAATTCTATACAGTTTTCTAGTGTCCATTTTTGGTCAACTTAAGTCAAACAGCATTATAAAGTCCTGAATACCGCCGCCCTCCTTATTTTTTGCGGGGAAAATTTTCGGACCCCCCGTTGTTATTTGGAACCCCTGTTTATTAATTTTTGACTTTTCGTGACAGAACAAATCAACTTTAGCGAGCAAGCAAGCTTTATTTTTCCAATCGCTTTGAAATCGAACAAGTTTATTTCGAATGATCGTTTCGAAATTTAAGTGTTACAAAGGCGAAAACGTTTCCTCGTATTATACAAGAAAATGATAAATGCAAACAGAAGTATGAAGAAGAAATTAAAGCTTTACAAGGGAAAACAACCTGTGATTACAGAATAAAAAAACCCCGTTCGAACGAAACCAAAACAAGGCTTTCTTGTTCTTGCAGTAAGAGTTTTTATTGTGCCAGCAAGTTAATGATGAATGGTTGAAACAACCTAATCTAGCATCCGAGGAATATCAGTTGAAGCTCAGTAAGCATTGGATTTAAGAATGGATGAAGGAGAATACAATGTTAACCTTCGAAAGCCAAATTAAAAGTATACGATTAAGAAAGAAGACCGAGTAAATCGGATTACAGATTAGTTACAAAACAGCTGAACCGTATGAAAGTACTTTATAATGGCATTGATCCACCAGAGGCAACCCAAAAAGCCGTCGAACCAAGCCATGAAGCCACCGAGGCAACCCAAAAAGGCCAAATCAATGCAGAACCACCTATCGCGTTTGATGCTCCACCATCAGATGATTCAAAGAGCGGTAATGAAACACCGAATATTAACTAATACTGGGAGATAAGTAATGGTAGGGATTCCTTATATGCTTACATTGTTCAAACGGATTCCTTCATTGTCCACTTGTTTGAGCCAACTACCAGAGGTGATGCATATAAGCTAAATGATACAAAATTTGAAGTATATGCGGAAGACTTTGTTGAAAAATTTAAGGGCCCCCAGTTGATTTCAGTTCGAAGCCGAGTGAACTGTTTTTCAAACGAATGAAACAATTGAATGAAACTTGTCTGACACTAGTATTTGGTCATCGTTGATATTTAAAAGAAAATTTTGTTTTCATTTGTTTAAAATCTTCTGTTACAAATTTCTATTTTCCCTCTTTAAGAAAGTTTGGTATATCAAAAATACTTAGGGCAAAATAGGCCTTTAGGCACCATTTTTGAGGTTTTCGAAACCCTCGCTTATTCCGATCCCCCGTTTATTATATTTTATACAAATTTCGGACCCCTATCACTTTTTAAACCTCCCTGTTATTCCGGACCTTAGAGTAAGGGGGGATGTACTCGTGGGTATTTTTGGTGAGAGAGCACAAGATACCAGAAACGAATGATAGATTAAACTCCGTAATATTGATGCAAATACAGAGGTCTACATGTTCTAATTTCTTCCACACAGTAGACAATGCTTTTCAATTAACACTGAAAACAAATACCAGGTACTATATTTATTATACAAACTAAAATGCTAGAAAAGAGAGAATTGTGACATTTTTGAGAGGCAAAAAGGAAATTATAATTTTCATACAAGAAAAAATGAGTAAAAATAAGTTATAAAACACAAAATATTCTACTACTTGCATAAAGATAATTTTGATTCCTGGATGATTTTTTTTAACCTTTTAACTTCAATTGCATAGCTAATTTATAATTACATACCAGGAGAATGCCAGGGTGGAAACCATCTGGTAGAACACTGAACTACGGAGCTATTTGCGAGGTGCTACCAATCAGTAGAAAAGGTCACATGTAAATCGTCAAATGAAATGGAATGACGAGAAAATACGTCTATCAAGGTTTGGCAAAGTGGGTATGCAATGAAAATGTGAGAGCAACATCACCTAAAAAGTTGTCTTTAACTGCAGCCATCGATGAGAAATGGTTGGACCAGTGGAGTGAGAACAGAATGGGAGATTCATGGCTTACGGGGGGCATTAAGCCAATCCAACAACTTGCCACTGGAAATAATCTATCTTGGACAATCTGGAAGACGCTTAACCATTGCGGATTCGACATGGGAGATGCAAAGCCTCACCGATGGCCTGGTATACGAGTTTCACCGATGCCTGTGAATGTGGCGAACAGTAGACCATGGACCATCTCACCGAGCCAACTGATGCTGCTGTGGCCTGTACCACACATTGGTGATGTGAAGAGAGTTATGAGAGTCGACGACGACGACGACGAGGAAGAAGAAGAAGTGAGGCTGCATACCTGATAAGCAAGTAAGTAAACCTGGTTAGTAATGTATCCTAAAATGGTTCAATCCTGTGTGCTGACCAAATTAATAACCTAGAAGGTTCCCTTTTTAAAATTAAGTCCGTGGTATCATTTCCCAAGCAACCACTCTTATGTGACTAAATTTTCCAAATGTTGGTTGCAGGGTGGGAATGAACATGAATGCATCTCTTTGTGTCACAAAGATCAGTTTTTCTAAGACTCAAAACCTTGTCAGGGTGACCAAAGCTGATCTAGAGGATCAGCTTTCAATACTCCTAGTTAACATAGTAATAATCAAATCGACATAATCATCTGAAAAATGTGTCCAATTCATCTAGCACCTCTCCTGGTAGCAATTATAGTAAGGAAAATCCTATCGTATACCTCATTTTCTTTCCAGTTAAAATAAAGTGGTCTATATTTAAATGAAAGTAATCTACGCTAATCAATAAATGTTTACTAAAAAAACAGGCAATATACTGTTGCCCATAGCAACTAATATATACTAGCAAAAGGCTATACAATGGTGTGCATTAAAACTTTTTATGCGAAGTTCGAAATTTCGAATGGTAAAAGATCATAGTACGTTAAGAAGCATGACGTAAAATACAGCCATGTTCTAGTACTATGTTCACTTGCAGTAAGGTGTACACAAGAATAATAATTACGTCTTTAAAAATAAAACTGTAAATAATTTAAAAAAAGATGATCAAAAACTACAGAAATAAATATCAAAAGTTAACGATTACGGCCTTTCGCTGTCTGGTTTGACAAAATAATCATGTAATGGTACGTGCGTGCGCGTACTATGATCCTGTGCCGGGGCGTTCAGCTTTACTTTTCGTGCAGACTTAATGGGGCTATGAAAGGACAAAAAAAAATTGGATCATTAAATTGAATGAATTTGAAAAAACGTGGTTATCTCTTTATTTTCCTGCAAAATCTGGATTTTTGGACACCCGAGGGTCCTCTCCTGTTTCCCTCTTAAACATGGCATCCTTCTAGGCATCTGAGTCCCAGCTAGTCAACCCCTGGTCTAGTACGATCAATGTTTTGGCAATGTTGATTAACTAATATTTAGAGCTCGTTATAGCTGGAGTTTACAACAGTTGATAAGAAACACGCTGAAAATGCTCTGCACTTGTCACTTGACAAATTGTCTTTACACTGGTTTATTGAAATTGATCAGAATATAGGTCAGTTCTTTATTAAAGGAAGCCTATTGAAACCTATTTAAATAACTTAACAGTAAAACCAGGAATAGCCTAGTTTTAAAGAAATGTTACCCTCTCCGATCTTCCAATTCAGTAATCATTGCAACAAGAAAATGTGACCAAGCTTTGTACTCTTCTGAATTTCCTTAAGGCGAAGAGGAAGGAGACAGATAGTTTTGAGATGTGATGCCGGAGATGACTTCTGAGTGTCATGCGCAGAGAAATGAGGCTACAGATTTTAAAGCAATGATGGTCAAGCTTAGAGCAAGATCTTAAAGCAATGATGGTCAAGCTTAGAGCAAGATCTTAAAGCAATGATGGTCAAGCTTAGAGCAAGATCTTAAAGCAATGATGGTCAAGCTTAGAGCAAGATCTTAAAGCAATGATGGTCAAGCTTAGAGCAAGATCTTAAAGCAATGATGGTCNGATGGTCAAGATTAGAGCAAAATCTTAAAGAAATGATGGTCAAGCTTAGAGAAAGATGTTAAAGCAATGATGGTCAAGCTTAGAGCAAGATCTTAAAGCAATGATGGTCAAGCTTAGAGCAAGATCTTAAAGCAATGATGGTCAAGCTTAGAGCAAGATCTTAAAGCAATGATGGTCAAGCTTAGAGCAAGATCTTAAAGCAATGATGGTCAAGCTTAGAGCAAGATCTTAAAGCAATGATGGTCAAGCCCGGGGTAATGCTGTGGGAGCTAAAGGAAGTTGTGTGAGACTGAAAGTACTGAAGACAAGCTGATCAATGAAATCAACTGCAGCTGGCTTCAAAACAATAAGAGCTGACAACAAATTATTCAATATCAATTATAAGAAATAAGAAAAAGCTGTTTGTATGTTAAATAATCTCGAAACGTGTATGTTGCAGAAACGTATGCGTAGAGTACAGGGTAATTTTGGATAATGGAAGCTTTTGAAATGTAGACATACAAACGACTGTTGAAGATAACGTACGTGAAAGAGGAATGAGGAGCGATTTCAAAATGCAACGAAACGTTGTCTTTTTGTTGACATAAAAAAAGCTCGATATTTTTGGCATCTGATATGAGTGGGAGAGTTGCAGAAGCTGGTGGGCAAATTTGACGGGAGGGAGGGTATATAGCTGGGTGAAAAAACGTACATAAAGAAACTCAAGAATAGGAGAAGATGACACTCGCTACCTTCTCATGTCTTTGAAGGTTTGAAGGTCATGCAGGCATTAGGATTCAGGATATAATTAAAAGCTGAAAAATAAGATGGTACATTGCAATTAATTTACGGCCTCTGGGGCTCTTAATAGGCAAAATTAGTGCTCGGTTAAGTGCATTTAATAAAGTACAAGAAGATAATAGCAACGTCGATCTGAGTGAAATGCAACGGGTTTAAAATGAACAGCACCTTCCTTCTGTATTAACAGGTCGGTATGAGGTATGAGGCATATACACTTAATCTAAATAGAACACAGAGGTGGAATGACAAAGTTTGGGCAAGTAAGGCATGAAAAATTAATAAATAACTAAAAAATTGGCGTATGTAATAAAAAAAAAATAGAAAAATACTATATATACATATAGCTACTTAATGTAACTTAACTTACATTGCCGTGTGAATTGAGCATGAAGGTTTACATAGACGCAAGATAAAAAGTGCCAGGTATTCCTCTGTTTGAAAAAGGGACTTCTGTATTTAAGTAGGATTAATAAACCCATGTAAGAGGTCAAAAACAACAAAAGAGATGACCTCAAACTTGAATAAGGTCCTTGTAAAAGGCTAAAGTTCAAACACATTGAACTCAAATTGAACATTTCTGTGTGCACATCCTATTTACGATAGTCAAGTGGTTACAATGGTCACCTGTTTAGGATGATCACCTGGTCACGACCACCTCTTTTATAATAAGCAACTTGAGTTTCTGATACATAGACATTACTTGGCATGCACATTCAGGTATTGAGGTACAATAAGTTTAATACACCACAACAATTGGAAAAATTACCAAGAGAAGCTGTACTTTGTTAGGCATTGCATTTGATCTTTCCCCTTGTATATCTATTTACTACCGTAATAATAATAATAATAATGAGTAAAATAATAAGAATAATATTAATAATCATCATTACCAGTAAAATATATTATTTGATTTTACAATTTATTAATACATACTTGAAAGAACCAAGTTGCAAAAGGAAATATACACCATGGCAAGTTTTAACTTTGATAGTACTTCTGAAATCTATCGGTGATGCTTCTTCATTGACATACTGAGGTAATCATGTCCATTTGATAGCTACAGTGTTTTATTTCCTTGCCAGACAAAACCAGTGTAAAATAATCTATCAAATAAACTATGTAATAGTCGCAGTGACAACAAGGAAGGATTGAATATAAATCCCCTACACTGAAGTAATCAACTAAAAATAACTATCCTTCGGCTTCCTTTCTTCTTCTCCCAAGAAGTTTCATCTCCAGCTTCCTTCTTTCCATATTCGTTTTTATAACATACCCAAAACTACTCAGTCCAAAGTTTACATTCCAGATGAACATTTTTTTCAGTCTCAGACAAGCCAAATTGATGTTTAAAGGGTCAAAAGGCATAAAAGGTTTTCTTCTAGCATTAAAAAAACAGATACTTGGTATCAAAATCTGTGGTCAAGCTTTGTTGTTTCTTTTACCTTTTCTTCTCTGAACATTCCTCCTTTATCATAAATTGGTATTGCAGATACTTCTATACTGTTCCCTGTTTTCATTCTGTTACACAAACGTCCCTCATATTCTCCTTTACTGCGTCTGTAAACCTCACCTTCGATCTCCATTGATTCCTTTTCTATTAAAGCTTTATCTTCAACACAAATACTTTAAACATCCTCATCATCTTCACTAATTGACTAACATGTGTCGTACCTCTTAAAGTACTCAGAACGGTCTTTTAAATTTTCATCTACAATAAATTATTCTGAGTAGGAGTATACAAGTATAGAATAGAGAATACAATTAGGCTACCTAGGTGTGGTTAAGATAATGTTTACCAATGGACTGACCTACTCCTTAAAGGTTGAATCAATGTCACCCAAAAGAGGGCACTCTGCAGGAAACTGAGCCTCTTGAGAGTGCTATTTCCTAATGCCAAAAAGTAAAAGTATTATGTTTAACCATGCCAAAACTGTTCTATTGCGAACTGGGGTGCTTCATTTTTGTTTAATTCTAATAAATAATAATGTAAATACATGATTTTACTTCTTACTTAGGAAATTACTTAGGAAGCGTAATAACAACAGATGGTAGATGTGATACTGAGATTAAGATAAAATTGGCATGGAAAAAGACTTTTAAAAAGATGGGTAAAATCTTGAAAGATAGAAAAATGAGCATGCGGATAAAGGTTAAACTGCTAAAGTGCTATGTGCATTCTGTTCTCTTGTATGGAAGAGAGAATGAAGGCTGAAGAGATGTGGCTCTACAGAGGGATGCTAAAGATATCATGGACTAAACATGTGACAAATGAAGACGTTTTGATTAGAGCAGGAGTAAAGAGAGAATTGATGATGACTACCCGACAAAGACAGTTAAGATTTTTGGGTCATATCGTGCGCAAAGATGAATTGAAAAATGTAGTGCTCACTGGAAAAATAGAAGGGAAATGCAGTTGGGGAAGGCAAAGTCCAACTTACATCTAGCCTGGCCTAGCCTGAACTAGTGTGTAGATCTAAATAACACGGTGTTACTTAAGGCAACTAGAGACAGAGAAAAGTGGAAAACCATGATCGCCAATGTCGGAATTGGATAAGGCACCAAGAGAAAAAGAAATACATGATATTATAAACATTTATATTGTAAACTATTAGTAAAACAATTGTAGGAACAAGTTAAAAATTATTACGATTATTACTAGAATTGTAAGCGATATTGGGGAAAAGATAAAAAGCAGTCGATACAAAATACAATATCTCGTATTTACCGTTTGCTTGAGCTGTTTTTCTTTTTCTCTTTTTTACTTCTTTCATCCTTAGCAAGGCAATTCAGTGTAGGATATTTTTTCTATTTATTTTTGCTTTGTATTTTTTTCCTCTTAAAATTCTGTCTCAGAAAATATATCAAAACTAAGTAGATTGTCACTTTCAACTGAGAACAGACTTGGGCGCTGCACTTTGAAGGACGAGACTAAGGGTCGAACCAGGGGCCTCTCTCAAGGTAAGCTGATGATTTTAACACTCTGTCACCCCTGCGTAAAGCGACGATTCACGTTCCAAAGCCATCTTATCATGCCTTATGTATGTATAGAGTAACGTTAAAAGATAAACGTCAAACACCCTTTCAAATTTGGGAGAGGAAACTTTGTTTTTTGGGGGCCCAGAATACAAATCAGAAATTTAGTAAAATCAAATGAATTCCTTTATATCTTTATAGGAAAACAAATGATGGATATAAAAGCATAAAAAATTAGGTGTTACTTATCATCGTAAACAACTATCAAAATATTTACAAGTTTAGTAAAAATGTAATTAAGGTTGCGTCAATTTCTGGGTTGTCCAACCCAAAAAAGATGAGTCACATTTGATGAGTCCAGTACATGGTAAACGATTGGGTACAGTTAAAACGGTCATGCTGCAAATAAATGGACGAGGGGAGTTCAATAACATATTACATAGTTGTATATATATAAATAAAACAGTAAACAGCATGGCAAAAGAAACGAATCCGTGCCTTTCCCTGCCATTTGGCAGAGGTGCACAGCTGGATGTGGCCGGGTAGTATGAATATATGGGCACGTAAAATGGGTGTATAGTGTCACAGGTCATTATGAGGGTGGGCAGCCACATAAAACACGTTGGGGCAAAGGTACTCAGCTGCATCTCACCGTGAAAATGGTTGGCAAGAGCGAAGCATTTTATGACATACCATTATGGTAAGGCGAAAAGTGGAAATACAAGACGCACATCGATAAACAATTACATAAATAATAACATGGATGCACAGCTCTATTCACAGCACTGCACTAGTTATTATTGCTGTGGTAAAAAGTAGTAAATGTCACTGAAACTGAACTGTAAAGCTATTTCTACTGGTTTTGTACATCTGTTTTAAAGCTTTGTAGCATGTTGATAGCAACTAAACATGTAAAAGGTGTCACTGTATGTACTATTGAATTATCGAAACATTTCGAAATTGCATCATGCACTTAAGTACGTCAAATTCAGTTACGCGTAAAATTCTGTTATGTTTGATATAATACGATAATACCATATAAACAAAAAGGTGATCCACAAACGGTGCAAAATCACACGAGTCTACAAGATAAAATACTGCTAAAAAAATGACATATCTGCTCTCCAATAATGAAATGTGTATTTTTTCAAAACACATTTTACACAAATCAGATTGCAGTAATGAAAGTGCCAGACACATCCACCTGTTTTCATCCCTTATCCTTTTAAAATGATACAATATACATTTAGTTATTAGGTTTGCTAATGACATTTACTTAGGTTGTGACCTTTGACATTTACTTAGGTTGTGACCTTTGACATTTACTTAGTGTGTGACCTTTGACATTTACTCAGGTGTGACCTTTGGCATTTACTTAGGTGTGACCTTTGACATTTACATAGGTGTGACCTTTGACATTTACTTAGTGTGTGACCTTTGACATTTACTCAGGTGTGAACTTTGACATTTACATAGGTGTGACCTTTGACATTTACTTAGGTGTGACCTTGGACATTTAACTGCATCTAAACTTTGACAATATTAACCTTTGGCTTTTACTCCTGTTCACCTTTGACATGCAACTGTGTACGAACTCCGACAAATATTCACAATTTCATAAGTAATAATATCTATGTTAAAAAATCAACTTCAAAAGAAAAGATTTATGTCCCAAAGCTCTGATGATCAGGTTTTTCCATACGAAATTAATAATCTATTATCTCTCAAATTCAAATTAATCTACAGTAATAATAAAAAAGAATATACAATACTTAAATTATTAAATTGCAAAGTCAAATATAGATACACAGTAAAAAAGGTACGACGATTGGATCAATCCATTTAGTGATTCCGTTCCACTGATGCGTAATTAAAACAGTGTCCTGTATTTCTGGTTGCATATCATCGTGGATGTCAAGAAAGCACTTTGCTACTTATCTGCCATCTGTGATAGAACCAGATAACATGAAAATGTTTAACTGTAAAGCTATACACAATGTTTCTCTGGATACGTCATCTCCCATACACGGGATTTGTAACTGAGGTAATGGTTGTTTCAGAACGACATTTTTCATAACAAAAAGGGCTCACTATTCCTTTTCATGAAATATATTAACCTTGACTGACCTAGTTATATGGTAGTTTTGGTAGTTAGCATTTTGTCTCCTTGTATATGTCATCTGTGGAAAAAATGTCATATATTTACAGAGAACTGTATTGATTATTACAGCAACTTTCGTGGGGCAAAGCTATGAGATAATTCCGCTGAGTTTCTCTGATTAAACGCTGCATTACATACTGCCTTCAGTAGAATCCTCCGATGTTGTGCTTATAATTCTAATGTGTTACTGATAACAGTATCAAGTCTGTATTGTACCAATAGCAATACTGTCTTGAGCAATGAAAGACGCATAGTAACCAAGACAAAAATGGTGTTTACCCTGCACAGTGAAATATTTACAAATGTTTACTTTTACAAAATGGTTTAGGAAATGTGTCAAACAAATGTTCCCTCTTTCGAAATGCCGCAGTATAGAACCATGGCAAATATCATCCCGAGGATCTGAAACAAAAGAAAAACACAACAGAAAGCTATTATAGTAATCTTAATGACGTTATTACTAAGGCATGGGTCCTGAAACCTGCACCAAAATTACGAATAAAATGTAAATGGTACATACTCAAATACAATTAAAATTAATGAACGCCAAAACCACAGTTCCGAGGTTCGATCTTTGCCTCTCATTCATATCTAACGAAATCAATTAGAACAAATAAAATCACGTAAATCAATTCATTAATACGCAAAAACGTTAGTAAAGTTTAGTAAATGATTCAACGTAATAAAGTGGGAAAGTAACCTACTACAACCAACACCTACTACTACTACTACTACTACTACTACTACTACTATTACCACTACTACAACTATTATTACTTCTACCATTACTATTACTGCCATTACTACTACTACTACTACTACTACTACTACTACTACAACTACTACAACTACTACTACTATTACCACTACTACAACTATTATTACTTCTACCACTACCATTACTGCCATTACTACTACTACTACTACTACTACTACTACTACTACTACTACTACTACTACTA
>RDPX01000522.1:232113-246220 GCA_003991215.1 Morbakka virulenta | reverse complement strand
TACTACTACTACTATTACTACTACTATTACTACTACTATTACTACCACTGTTACTAGTACTATTACTACTGGTTTTGCTACTATTGGCCTTGATTTCATTTCTTTATTTCGGCGTGTTGCTTGGCATATACATTTGCAAAATGTACACTATCAACGTCCATAACTGCAGTGAAGGGTTTTTAAGGGTCTTTAACTGTCGAACAAGATTTTCACACGAATTTCTCAGTATTCTTCACTTTCCTGGAATGACGCCTACACAGCCATTTGTTGCACCTTGCAGATAGGATCGACATTTCACCAACTTTCACTAACTGTCCAACAAACATCACAAAGGAATTTTACTTTGGCGATCTTCGTCCTGAAAGCATCATAAATGAAGGATATACACCTTTCTCCTGGACATTCACCCTTAATCCTTTTCCTTCAAGTCCATCCTTCCATTTCCTCAGCTTTTGGTGACATTCGTTGAGTGTTTCAGCAGCATTGAGTACATTATTCGTGTATAGAAGCTACCATGGGCATCCAAAACACTACAAATAAGCATGAAAGTCATTTTTCAAGTTACTTTCGTATTTACTCGAAAAGAAAAATTAAAGGCAGAATCAACCAGGGAAGATTTGTTTTACAAGCAAAGCTTTTTTCACACTTCTTTTAAAATGACCATGGTGGGATTCAAGACTGACAATTCATATAGTAGAATCTCCCCCAGGATGGGGGGGAGTCAACTCAGGCAACGCGAGGCTTTTTGGCAATTTAACTTAAAACGTTTATTCGGGGGAGGGGAGGGGGGTATATAGCTCGGTATGTCACAGTTAAGTACAATAATAACTCATGCTACACATATGCACCTGGGAGGATTGAACATTCCAGTAAAAACTATCCATGTCTAAAACACACACACATACCTGCACAACACCGAATGCAATGCCCACTGCTCCAATGTACAGTAAGTTATCCAATAAGAAATCTTTCATCTTTTTGTAGCATCCCTGATGAGCAAAAAAATGATAACGGTTTCAGTGACAGAAAATCAAGATAGCGATTCAAAATCAAACGTTAGTAAAATACCTTCAAAATGCAATACAAATCGAACTTCAGGTAATTTTCATAACTGACTCATTTCTCATCTGTTTTCCCAAGATGATTTCGTAATAGTTTTTGCACGGGGTGCATACCTCCTCATTTGGGCATTTACATACCAAAACACAATTTTAGCTTATTTGATCTTGTAACAATTATAAGCAATGCAGGCGACCAATCAGTGTGTCATTATAGGCGTGGGTTTCAATTGATCGTTCAATTTTGGGTTCAGATTGAATAGTAAATTAGTAAAGGTGTTATCATCATATTATATATATTTTTATCTTTACATAATTCTCTTCCTAATGGAAAAAATCTAAACAAATGGTACCTTAGTGTATTCCAACACTGTTCGTTTCGTTTCTTACTTGAAACTCTACTTCGTGTTGAAAGTTTTTGTAAGTCGTAACTTCATCGTGGTTTTTTTCACTCGTTTCCTGGCACTGAATGATTTGGCATCTCGCAGTTCTAGTTGAGAATTTATTTCTGACATGGTTTAATTAATATTCCTTCGATTCTTCACAAAATACTTTGATTTGGCGTTCCACCTCCTTACTACACTAAATTAAAAAAAAACTGAATACATTCTTTATCTCGTATTCACGATTTAACCGTTCAAATACCTTCCTTATCTCGGAATAATTGTTCTGTTTTTTTTCTTTCCTTTTCGATGCATCAAGGTGGGCACACGTTACCACCTTTTAACCTGATCTTCCTTGCCTCCTTGTCACTTGTCAGGATACCTGACTTCATAGCATTGAAACTTGCTCTTTGGGCTGAAGAAATGGAATTCCCCATATCTCACCGAAATTTCAAAAGCTAATGGTTGGGTTGTTTCACCGAATTCCACAATTTCTTCCAACAAACTCGAACCTTACTCGTATTCGATGACACACAGTTCGATCACATTCTATCACGCGGTGGCTTGTAAACTAACTTTGCCAATGCTGTGGAGCAGAACAGCATATGAGTAACTCGTTTTTTCTGCTTTTTCACATTACCTGAATATTCCATTTGTTGTTTCCATCTTTAATTCATATTTTGAATATATTTTAAACTCTATATCTGTAATATTTTCCTGTTGTGACAGAGGGTTCTACTCTTGTTTGACATTTTGTCATTGTCTAGTATTGACACTTCAGAATCCTTAACGTGCTTTAAAACGGTGTGTGGACTGTTCAGCGCGTCCCATTTTATATGATATATGATATGATTTGATATGAAATGATATATATGATATGACATGATATGATATGATATGATATATGATATGAAATTATTTGATATGGTATGATGTGATATGATATGATATGATATGGTATGATATGATATGATTTGATATGAAATGATATGATATATGATATGATTTGTTCTCTGATTTATGGTAAAGTGTTAAATTCTATAATTATCGTCAAAAAAGAAGAGGGAAGGGATTTTTATCGACTTGTCGTGTGTCTATTAATAAGCTTCGTATTTACAAGTTATTGGATTCAAACACAATCGAAATGGCTCGGCAACCAAACTCTCTTCATGCAGTATACCTCTTTCGTATTAAACGGTTATGGGTATCCATTTGTATTGATGGTATCCGCTGTTATTGAGATCTTTCATGCGTTCATTAGTTTTTCTGCAAATATTTGATGCATCTATTTGTCTTACACATTGTAACACAAAAAAACCACATGCATGTGTCACGGAATCAATGCTTTTCTTACATCGGTCCAAACAATAAATAAATCTTTGTTTATTTTTGCATTCCCTAGTTTCATCCTGTCAATTTAAGGTTTTGTCCCATTACGACTAACAACCTCTGATTCATTATGATAAATAGGAGCATGTAGGAAACCTTCTTGTGATACCCCTGTTAATCTAACCTACTTAGAGACCAACTGCTATTTATTCCTGATGGCCAATCAGCAGCGAAAGTAGATACGCTTGCCAACCGCATGGCCACCGAAGAAACTCACAAAGGTCAGGGAATGCCTAAAATACCTGGCATGAACCAAAGTCCAATCTACGGAAAAGCAATATATGCTAACGAGAAACGCACAATTCAAAATGTGAAGACCTATCCCAGGATGGACTGACGATCATGCAAGTTGAACCTGTCTACAAACCTTACCTGCCCTTTTTCTTATGCCCAAGAGTAACGTCTCTGATAATAAGCCCTGTCTCGTGGTTGTGAGCTTCAACTGTCACAACATTGTCTGGGATTATAATAGCACTTACTATGACGAAGAAACCGAAGTGAAATGGACCATTTCTAATCATCTCTTCATCCTTTACGATGCAAAAGATGACACCACATTTCAGAGTGCACGACGGAAATCAGGGTTAAAAGGCGAGCCTTGCTTTCGAAAACAATCATAGCCCCAACAGCAAAATCCCAACATCCAGAAGCCATTGACATAAAACCATACAATCACGTGAAACAAAATAGGAAATTCCGAAAATGAAATTGCAAACATCGCCCTAAACAAAATGAGACATAAAGCTTTCGATCGCCTTTAATAGACATTGCGACGAAAAACATTGGAACTAAAGGCTGCAAAGTCTCACACATCGGTGGTCTCTCAAACCAAATCCAACAAATATACCACGAGTAAAGACATGCCTACAAACACGATCCTTGTGAACGTGGTGCTTGGAGAGGACCTGTTATCACCACAATGCCAGAAAAGACGTCAATGTTAGCAAGAAGTGATCATACACATCAGCATGACCCACAACACTACGAAACCATGGAGCATTCATCAAAAGGCTTAAGTCACAAGATCGGTACCCATTACATATGACAGAGAGAGGATACCAAAAGAGAATGAAGCAAGACTTGCAACGCATTATGTTATAAAGTGATGATATATTTGAACCGTTAAAGATAAACGAATTACAATCAGCTATAAAACTTAAAAAGTCAGGAAAACTGTTGCTCTAAATGAAATTGCGGTGGAGACAATTCTTCATTTTGGAGACGAGGCTAGGTCTCGGCTTCTTGCCCTCTTCAACAAAAGTGCATTAACTTATCAAATACCAAAATTATGGAGAAAAGTTTTCTCAAGCTTGGTAAAAATGCATGTTTGCTTAAGAGCTGCCAACCTATATCCCTACTCTGCATCACCTGGAAGCTATACGAATGCACGATAAAGTCCCACCTATTTCCCATCACTGAGGAACATCTAACACCGGATCAAGCAGGCTTTCGACGGTCATGCTACAGCCATATTTGAACCTTACTCAATTTATAAAGTTAGTTTTGCGAACAAGCAAATTACAGGGAATGTGTTAATTAACCTCACAGTTACCTATGAAAGAGTCTTCCACAGAGCTCTCCACTTTAAGGTTGCCCAAATAACCCAAAACTCCAGCAGTGTACGTGTCATTGGTTCACTCTTGGAAAATAGATTTTTCTTTGTCGAAATTATGGACAGGAAGAGGTAGGTGAAGAAAACAGACAAATAGTATCTGGCGGGGCTCTGCAATGTCCTTTATATTCTTTAATATCTACACAAACGATTTCCCACAGTTACCTCCAGAACAAGCAGAGGGTTATAAATGCTGAAGGTCTGTGTCTTACAAAACAGTCACGGTTCTTTAAAACCAGCAACGAGAGAATGATAGGCGCATTGTCATCATAGGGGCATTATTATCTCCCTCAGATTAATGAAATCCTTAGGCAAACACTGTGAAGAGCCTGGTATTCTCGATCCATTAGAACAACTACCAAGGAAACTGAAATTTGAAAACAAAATAGGAAAAACTGGTAATTTACAACCGGTCTACCTTACTGGCACTGAACATTGATTTTCAAGTAGTAGTAATTAACACAAAAAAGTGTCTCCTACTTCATCATTACTCTTCTATTATTTCAGGTAACAGTTTTCCTCTCGATTCCCAACAAAATACGCTTCATGGAAACGTTGATTGTGTGGTTCAAAACAAAATGCGAATGAATAGGGCGTAGTAAATGTTTGACTTCTTCATCATCATCATCATCATCATCATCATCATTATCATCATCATTATCATCATCATCATTATCATCATCATCCATTGCGTGCACCCAAATTCATGATCAGCACTCTCCACGAGTCTCTGTTCTTCATCAATTTCTGGAAATAGGGTATTGGAAGAGCCGTGTCCTTTTGGAGCAGACCAGCATAGTCCAGTGTGGGTCAAACGACATTTCTATAACCATGGCGCGGTTTCCACAGCACAGTGAGCGCTGCAGGTTCTGCACTTCTGAAGCAGTGCCCTGCGAGGCGTAGTCGGCGTTCTCTAATGGAATCGGTAGCTTTGGGCTAAATAGAAGGTAAAAGGAGTCGCAGCAGGCAGAGAATTGCATAATTAGAAAGTTTAAGCAAATGGATAGCGTTCCAATGACAAAAAAACGTGAGAAATAAAGTGTCAAAAGAAGAATTGCTGAAAAGAAGCAGAGATACAAAACTATGGACAACCACGATCGCCTACGTCCTGGCTGGACACGGCACCTAGAGAAGAAGAAGAACTTTGGGTAGGCTTGCATATAATTCTTGGTTAATGTTTGACTTACTTGTCGATTAATAACAGAGATTGTTTGTGTTTTTGTGCATTCGTCTGAATCTCTGTGTTTTACTTTGCAGCAACTTGTTGGCCATTTTGCGTTTTCCTTAAAGTAATAGGAATGCACCCAATCACTTCCATTCTTATTTCCACAACATTCAAAATCTCGTTGAAATTTATCGATTGCTTTGGTGATACTTTCTTGATCTTGGTGGCCATACTTTTCTTCTATGGTTCGGTTTAAATCAGCACGTAACTTATTTTCGATCTGAGTAACATAAAAATAAAGAAGTAATAACATTAGCAATAATAACGACAACTTTTTTTATAGTTTTAACGTCATTTTCCCCCAGCAATTGGGGCTCAGACGATGCTCTTCAGAGGGACTTTGATTTGGCAGTGAGGGATTTCTTGGCCGGATGCCCTTCCTGACGCCAACCAATGGGGTTTTTTTTCTTTGAAAAGTTCTAAATTCTCCTCGACAGATCAGGGAATCGAACCCGGAACTCTTTCTTACTATGCAGTTGCACTAACCATTAAGCCACGGCTCCTCTAGCAATAATAATGACAACAACAATAATAATAATAATTCGAAAAAGTCAAAATTTTATGGGATATGACAATCTTTACAGGCAGACGTCTACCCCACAACCGACCTGATATCACGATTATTGACAAGCACAAAAACAATTGGACACTAATTGACATCGCTGTTTCAGACGATCAAAATGTTACTGCAACAGAAATTTGGAAGACTGAAAAATATCAAGATTTGGCCTTTGAAATAGAAAGGATCCATAAAGTTTCTGTAAAAATAATACTTTTTGTGGTCGGTTGTTTTGGCACCATATCCAAACACTTTGACCGTTTCCACAAGTCGCTGGAAATTCCTAACATCATTGGAAGCGTGCAGACAGCAGCACTTCTGGAGAGTATGCATATTTCGAGGAAAGTGCTACGCCTCTAAACCCCAGACAGGGGCTGAGCGTAGATAAAAGAATAGTAATAATAATTATTATTAAATTAAGAGCAAGAAAGAAAAAAATGTGTATGTTAATTGATACGGCAGTACCTTCTAATCGGAATACATCCGTTAAAGTAGCAGAGAAACTCTCCAAGTATAAAGATATGGAAATTGAGATTACAAGAATGTGGGGAATGAAGACATTAATTGTGCCAGTTGTCATCGGAGTAATCAAGAAAGCCATTGACAAGCAAATCAGCAAAGTTCCTGGAAACATCAACGTTACCGAATTACTAAAGATTGCTCTACTAGGATCCGCCTACATCCTACGAAAAGTATTATCAATTAAATAGATGTTGACTGCCCATTAGAGCCCAAGAACCAGGATTGGATACGGCGCTAATGGTGAAGAAAAAAGGAATGCAAAGAAAAATAATAAAAAAATAAAGAAAAAAAAGATTAATAATAATAACAAGAACATGTAATAGTAATAATTAATACTTCACTATCATTTCAAACCAACGCTTCTCGTTTGTGCATTACACTTGATTAAAAAAAATGCAACTAACTACCTTGAGAAAATTAGCACTCAAATTGATGCCATTCAAAAGAAAGCTCTGTGTGAAACTGATCACCTGCTTTCAAATGAAGAGGAATATAAGAGCAGATGGTGTCAACTCTCAAAAATTAGTTTTGCTTTACGAGAGAAATACGGGGAGCTTAGCAAAAATGGAGGGCTTGTCAGGGGTACAGTACAGCATTTGAAAGAAGGATGGTAGCTAAGATGTGGCGTCAGATGTAACAGCCCTGGTAGGTACGTCTGATAGTCAGCTTTAACATGAAGTAGAATTCTTGTGAGAGAAACAACAAACAGCGGGGGAAGATAATAAGACTCCAAAGGGTCAATATCAACCTGCAAGATAGTTTTTTACTTGAAAGTAAAGTTGAAAATGTTTTGGAGAATGTTACACTGTACTGTAGACCACAGACGTTTACCCATTGGCATAAAATGGTGAAATAAAGGAGCCGTGGCTTAATGGTTAGCGCAACTGCACCGTAACCAAAAGGCTCCGGGTTCGATTCCCCAAGCGGGTGACTTTGGAACTTCACAAAATAAAAAGCCATTGGTTGGCGTCAGGAGGGGCATCCGGTCAAGAAATTTCTCACTGCCAAATCCAAGTAGAACCTATGAAGGGCACCGTCCGAGCCCCAGTTACAGGGGAAAAAATGACGTTAAAACCAAAAAACATATGGCACATACATGAGGGAAATAAGATAGTAACATTTTTTAGAAGTAATAATAATACCAACTTCCAAAACGTCAAGGTAAAACCAATGTTTCTAGTTTAGAGTTCTGTCTTTGATTATTCATACTAAAAAAAACAACAAGGAAAACCAAGATGCTAACAATTGGCGCACAATAGATAAAAATCTTTATGGACACAACGTATCAATAAATACATTGTGATAACCACCTCTGCTCATTGGCACGACCTGGTAAAGCCATTCCAATAGTGAAATAATTCAAGAGGGGATCAAAATCTGAAGATCTGACGTTTTTTATTGCAGACTAAGTCCTACAGTGAGATAAGTTCAGCAGCATATCAAGTAATATTTACGTGATGCCAAAACAATGCCTACATAAAGAATACCAAAAAATTAAACGAAAAAAAAAAATGTGCTAAACGATACAAAATGTATTCCACTATACTAAACTATATCAGATTGTACTAAACTATACAAGCATATACTAAGGTCTACTCGACTGCAAGTAACTATACCAAACTATACCGCACTATATTAAACTATACTAAACTATACCTCACTATACTAAACTATACTAAACGATTCCAGATTATACTAAACTATAGAAAAGTATAAGATGTACTCAACTGTACTTAACTTTACCAAACTTTATCAAAGTATACTAACCTATACTAAACTATATGAAGCAATACTAAAGCACAAAAACCATACATATTATACTAAATATTTTAACTAGCTTTAACTAAACAGGTGTAATCTACACTACATTCTACTAAACCCTTTTAATAAACGCTTTTCTAAAAAGAAATTCTAGGTTCTTTCAAGGCTTTCTAACAAAAATCTTAGTTTAAGACAGACGTAACAAACCTTTCCCCGATTGGCATATCCAAGGCCACCAGCAGCAATCTCCAAGCAAAAAATCAACAGTAAACATATGAAGAACTAAAACAAAATAAAGCAAATATCATTATTGTATATGATACATAATAATAGAGTCAAGCATAACAAATGTATAATACACTGAATTAAAATACAGCACAGTGCAGTTTTCTGAAAACTATAACATACTACACTATACAATAAATTATGCTACCTGGCAATTTACTAAACTAACACATCGTACAACATTACAGTTCTCTATGTTATTACACTATAATACATACTATATTACAATATTATAGTGATTTTAACTGAAATCTACGACATCATACTATACTATACTATACCCTACTACACCGTAGTATATTATACTATGCCATACTATACCATAACATACTATACTATACCGTACTATACCATACTATACTATACCATACTACACTACACTATACCCTACTATACCATACTATATTATACTATGCCATGCTATACTATACCGTACTATACCATACTATACTATACCATACCATACTGTACCATACTATACTATATTATACTATACTATACTATATCATACTATACTATGCCATACCCTACTATACTATACTTTACCTTACTATACCATACTATACTATACTATTCCATACTATACTGTACCATACTATACCATACCATACTATACCATACTATACTATAACATACTATACCATACTATACTATACCATACTATACCATACCACACAATACTATACTATATTATACCATACTATATCATACTATACTATTCCATACTATACCACATTAGACTATACTATACTATGCCATACTATACTATACCATACTACACTATTCTATACTGTACTATACTGTACTATATTATATTACGCTCTCCGCGACAATGGAGAGCCACAAAATTGCTATCAACTAAGATCACTGCCTCCAATGAAACCATATTTTCTCTGGATGCTTGGTAGGAGTATTGAAACGACCATACCAATTTGTACATAATAATTGCCCAAATTACGCCAAAAATTGAATAATTTCATTTGTTTCAAAGTTTGCGCCGGATTGCTGAAGCAACAAAGCAGCCATGCCCGTTTCGACAGGCAAGACCACACCAGGCATTGGTAGAGTTAACGTGTGCAGTAATATCTACTTGAGTGGAATCCAAGCGTAGTTGTGGCTACTTATGAGAAAGATGGCACCAAGACTGTACGGCAGGAGGGGTTGGCCAATAATTGAATAGCTTTTGGGAAATTGCTGGACTTCACCCACTCAAATATGGTTGTAAGGTAAAAGCTTGGTTGGCAGCCGAAGTCATACTGACCACAAACACACCAGCAATGGAATCGTGACGTGGCTGCCTTATTTTCTAGTCAACGGAGGTTGTGCAGATGCAATTACAGTAAGAATGCAATCTGCATGAAAGAAATTTAGAGAGCTTCTTCCCATTCTCTCTAACAAAGGCATCCCGTTGAAATCTCGTGGACGTGTCTTCACCGCCGGTGTTCGCGGTGTTATGCTCCATGCCTGTGAGACATGGGCTGTCACAGTGGATGACTTCCACAGGATAATGCGAAATGATAACGACAGGGTAAGATGAATCTGTGGAACTAGGATCATTGATAAAGTTCCCATGACTGAATTGAGAGCTCGTCTCGGAATTTCATCCCTGGAAGTGGTTCTCAGGAGGGAGCGACTGAGATGGTTTGGCCACATCAAAAGAATGGGCCCGGAGTTATGGCCGGGCAGAATGCTCACATCTGACGTGGAAGGGAAATTCCGCGGTCGCCCCAAAAAGCGTTGGATGGACAACATCAAATTCGACCTTGCCTTGAACATCAAGGAGGAACTGGCTGCTGATCGTGTTGCATGGGGATGTGCCATCAACTCCACCACAGAAGAGACAAAAAGGCGTCAAACCCCAGATGCTGGGAAAAGAAGACGTAAAACCGTACAGTAAGTAAGTAGTAAGTCTAGTCGTCTAGTCTAGTCTAGGTTGAACATGAACCGCAAGCTGTATGCGAAAACGAAGGGTATAAGGTCTTATGGGACTTTTCAATACAGACTATGTTGTTTAAGCAAGAAGGCCTGATATGATTACAGACGAGAAGGAAAACAACAAATGCCAGGGTATAGACTTTGTTGTTCCATATGATACCAGGATTGATGAAAAAAAAGGAGTAAAATATTGAAATACCAAGACTTGGCAACGGAACTGAAAAAACTATGGAACCAAAAATGTGAAAATAATCCGAGTTATAATCGGAGCGCTAGGGAAAACGGCAAAAGCATTGACAAAAAGACTGAAGCAGATTGGAATGGTTATCAGAATTGTAGAATTACTCAAGACCATGTCGCTTCACTCTGCCAAAATCCTACGACGAGTGCTTGAGATTTGAGGAAACTTGTTGTTATCTAGAGTTTTCTCTAGAACAAGAATCCACTGATCAATCAAAAAAAAATAACATTATTTGAAATCAGTGTGTAACAGAGAGAAAATAATATTAATGGAAACTTTTAATTTTTCATCAAAACACATACAACTACAAGTCTAACTAATCAAGATACTTAGAAGAAATATTTACTTCTGTTAAATAGGCAAGGCCTATTTAAATGTTTAAATAACAAAATTATTAAAACGACAATAATTCAGGGTTTGTCCATGGTTGGTTTCGACGACAGAATATGTAGTATGTAGTTCAAATGATAATTTGGTGAGAAAATGTGTTGCACATTTCACTAAAAGTAATAACAAAAGCATTTTCAGGTCTAAAAGAGTAATGGCTAAGGAGCGTTGATTAGTGCAAGCCTTGTTTATTACATGTGCCATCATTGCAGTATGTTCTAAAGTACCAGAGATTTTGGAAGTGAAGCCTTTTTGAATCTTATGTTCAACGAAGTTACTATCCTTCAGGTATTCAAATACCGAGTCACGCAAACAGGATGTAAAAACTTTTAATGGAACCGTTTGAAGAGTAATCGGTCGAAAGTTAGAAGGGTCATCGGTGTTACCCTTCTTGTGTATTAAAATCGTACAGGCCTTTTTCCATTCAGGAGGAACTTTGCCAGAGACCCATATGACTTTAATTATTTCTGCGAGGAAAGACCATAGATAGGGACATCGTTTGAAGCAAATTATGGATATTTTGTCTAGTGGGCATGGTGAGGCAGATGACTTCATACGACGAATAACTGATGTGATTTTTTTATATGATGGAGGATCAGTGTTGAACGGGTGCTAAGGTTCGTTAAAAGATGGTATCCATGATGGAACTTTAAAGTGTTTGTTTGGAATTGTCGATGTAAGAATTTTTGACAAGCATTGGGTGCAACAGACTTTAGAAATGGTTGGAAGTACTATAGAGCTCTTTTGCAGCATACGTTTCACGTAGCCCATGAGCTTTTTGGAGATGTTTGCCGTGGTAAGATACAGTGTAATTGTTGTGTGAAGAAGCCAGCTTTTGGCGAAGCAAATGGGCAACGTATTTGATTTCCATGACTGTGGCGTTACTTTTTAAAAGTGATATCAAGTCCATTTTTTAATTTGTTTACTTTGTGGTCTTGATATTTCCTTTGGAACCCTTGGTCGAAGTTCTTATTGGTAGTTCTGCATGTATCTTAATAAAGTGTTCATAAAGTGAATTGTTCATAAATCTAATTACGGAATCAATCGTTGAACCCATGCAAAAATAGATAAATAGCTGTTAGCAGTTTCCCATTGTTTACTTGACCTTGGGACACAGAGCCCCTCTTTAATTTCAAGCAGTTCTCCACTTTGACAATACTGTTGTTGATTTACTATTGTTCAAAATGTGTTCAGATATTTGCCTGTATGTGTCTTTCTTAAAGCCTATAATTACTCTACAGTTTCGTTAATGAATTCTTAAGCCTTTCAATCCTTTACACACTTTGCCGCATGAACATTTAATACCAATTGTCACATTAGCGATATACCTGTGCTAGAAAAAAAACAGGAGAAAGTTGATAAGTAGAGACCTCCAAGAGATGAGATTGCTCGACCGAAGAAAATGAAGAAGGTTGAAATTATTCCTGTGATTGTAAGTGGGTTGGGAACTGTCTCGAAAAAACTTTGAAAGCCATGTTAAACAAATTGGAATAACGATGAATGTAGAACACGCTCAAAAAACAGCATTGTTAGTTACAGCCCTAATCTTACGGTTGGTCCTGGGGCATTAAAGCTACAGGTGAAAGGGTTGTGATTTTTTTAGGTGGCAGGTAGCTATCTGGGGCCAAATCAATAACAACCGAAGCAAATGAAAACTACAGTTTTATAATAATAATAATAATAATAATAATAATAATAATAATAATAATAATAATAATAATAATAATAATAATAATTTTTGTGGAGTTTCGACGTGGGCGAATGAGGTTACCCTTTGCCACAACTACCTCCAGGTCACCCTTGAGCAAGGTGTAGTACCTGTTAGCTCTCCCCGAGACCAAGAAATGTCGGGTTGGCATCCGATGGGGGCTAGTCTGCCTTATGGGTAGAGAGGACTCTTTAGCTTTGGTTGGCAACCCCTCTAAAGATGGTGTCTTGAAAAAAATACCGGTGGTAGTGTAACCTTAACTTCACTAAACCTCAAATGAGTGTAAAAATGTCAGATAAAATTAATGAAAATAACTCTGATATGCGCGGTACAGGAATAGGCGATTCAAACGAACTACATAAAGCATAAAATTGATAAGACCAGCGATAGCCCTTTATGTAGAATGTGTGGTAAAAGAGGTGAAAGCGTGCAACACATAATCAGTGAGTGTGAAAAATTGGCTCAGAAGGAATATAAACGGAGACACGACGGTGTTGGAAAACGGATTCACTGGGATCTATGCAAGAAAAATGGGCTAGACCATCAGGAAAAGTGTTACGAACATTCCCCTGAAGGTGCGATAGAAAGTGAAGAAGTAAAGATTCTGTGAGACATCAATATTCAATGCGACAATGTAATAGAGGCAAGAAGGCCAGACATTGTTTTGATTGATAAAAAGCAGAAATCTTGCCTCATAATCGACATTGCCGTTCCAGCAGATAAAAGAATCGAAGACAAGGAAAAGGAAAAGGTTGAAAAATATCAAGACTTGAAGAGGGAGATGGGAAGGCTTTGGGGTTTGAAGAAGGTGCAGGTGATTCCTGTTGTGATAGGAGCATTAGGAAGTGTCAGCAAAGGGTTTAAAAATTGGGTTCAAAAATTGAATATTGAACCTAACATAGTGGACATGCAGAAGACCGCTTTATTAGGAACAGCTAGAATCCTAAGAAAAGTTCTTGAGATGTGAAAGATAGGAGAAAGTACCTTATTAGCCCTAGGTCATTAGTTGTGACTCGCCTAATAAGGAGAATTACGGTATAAA
>RDPX01000522.1:166044-205732 GCA_003991215.1 Morbakka virulenta | reverse complement strand
AAAAAATGAATACATAAAAAATGAATAAATATATGAATAAGAAAATGAATAAATAAGTGAATAATTAAATGAATAAGAAAATGAATTAATAAATAAATGAATAAATAAATGAATAAATAAAAATGAATACATAAAAAATGAATAAATATATGAATAAGAAAATGAATAAATAAGTGAATAATTAAATGAATAAGAAAATGAATTAATAAATAAATGAATAAATAAATGAATACATAAAAAATGAATAAGAAAAAGAAAAAATAAATAAGTGAATAAATAAATGAATAAGAAAATGAATTAATAAATAAATAGAGTACTTACAAAGAAAATCAGATTAAAAGCAAAAACCAGATACTTCACACATGCCAACCCACCAGATACCATCCTGTCTTCTGGTTGAACTTCTAAACAAAACAAAATAAGAACTTATTTTATTATACATGCTTGTCAATAAAAACCACTAGTCAATCCTTCAAAAATTGTATCAACCTTGCTTAGTCATTTCATACAACATTATCATCCAGATTAATTTCAATTTGTTACCATTTGCTCTCTGATTTCTTTTTTTGTATTGTTGTTGCATTTTCGTTATCTGGTTAATGATACGGGAATAAAGTACATCTCGGATCTTAACTTAATATCTTATATATGAAGTTATGACTGTTAATGAGCAATGTAATGCAAACCTTTCACTTTCCGTATTTTGAAGGTCAAGGTTTGGAAGGTGCCACCAACTGTATGATGTCTTACACTTCATGTTTTCTGAGGTCCTAAAATTTAAAGACTGCTTAGTTCTGCTTATTAGATGTCATGTAAAGTCATGTTTGTTTTAGTTAAAAGCTTGTTCACTTGCATAGTGATCGATCTGACATTGTTTATCATGTCATTAACTTAATGATTCATGCATTTTAAGAGACAGTTCCAAGTGCAAAATTTGTGCAAAGCTAAAAGCTCAGTTCTACAAATGTGACCTTGCCAAATTGATTACAACCATTAGACAAATGGAGTGAATGACCCCAGATTTCAAAATACTTCTGCTTTTAGTCCAAAATAAATATAAAAAATGGCCTGTTCCTTTGTATGGAAAATGGTAAAATTGACATCGAAGTATCTTTTTCAAACAATAATTTACCATGAGATAGATGGTATGTATAGTGAATTCGTGAAAATTGTTGGCCAAAATTGGGGAAGGGGGTTAGCACTGCATATTGTCACCCCATTGATTGGATCGTAGTATTTAGAGGTTTTTTTTTAAAAAATGCAAGTTTTTAGTAGTAAAAATTAAAGGGTTTTTGAAAACCTCTCTGATGGTATAGTGTGGGAGAAATGAAGTTTGTCAATACAAATATCAATGGTCACATCCAGTGGATCATAACAAGAATACTCTAAGTAGCGCTGACAACTAGGGATTGTTCACAACCCCTAGTTGTTTACAGGGGTTGTCAACTACTTAGAGGGGGAGGGGGTACCTATGTTTGCAGAAGTTGACAATATTTTGGGTAGGGGGTGTGTGAGGAGGGTGAAAGTAGATGTCATTCTTTGAAAAAATTTAATGATTCTAAAAGTTTAAACCTTCTTTTAATTCACTTGGGAATTTATAAACAACCTTTTCACTATGTCAGTACCTTAAGTTGTTGGCTGGTGTGTCCATTCAACAACAGACCTGCTTGAGATAGTGAATGACGTGAGAATGACGAGACTGAAGCAGAGCATGAAAAGAGTGGAGATGATGATAATTTTACCTCACGAGTAGAATTTGACGAGAATATTTCTGACGCTATTGAAAGTTTTTTCAAAGTGTAAAAAAACAGAGAGGTTTAATTGAAAGGTTATTTCACACAACTGTTTTTTTCTTAAGTTTAACATTTCACTCGGAGGTACTTTTATCACCCCTGCTTCAAACTTCTAACCCCTTAATAATTGTAAACCCATAAATTGAGAACATAGTGTCAATATTTTATCTTTGTTTGCAGAAGTTTAGGGAAGAAGTGCCCCAAATTGATGTCAACTTTAGGGGGGAGGGGGTCAGAAATCCAAAAGTTGACAAGAGGGGATGGGAGATGGTGAAAAAGTGGTTGGTGTCATTTGAGAATGATCCCTTACTGTCATCAAATATCTTGATCCAATCTTTTCTCTATGCAAATCCCCAGGATTCATACATTTTGATCAAGGCAAATCATTTGTGTCAGCAGACTTTGACAAGTATCTTACTAGTAGTGGCACCAGGTCAAGTCACAGTGCACCATACCATCCTGTTGGCAAAGGTCAAGTTGGTCATTACAATGGTATTGATTGGAGCGCCGTTGGACTTGCCCTGGCACCTAATTGACTACCTGTTACACAATGGGAAAGGATATGTTCTTTCCTATCAAATGCAACAAATACCAAACCTTATGAATGTTTCTTTGCTTTTTCAATGAAAATCAAGTCAAGGTATGTCCTTGCCTTCTTGGTTATCTCCAGGTCCAGTTTTTTTCATGAAGTAACAGGATGATTCTGTGGGAGAATTAGATCTGACCCATATCAAGCAAATCTATGGTTATGTTCAAAATGACGATGAGCATGGGACTACTGTTTCACTTAACTGACCTCATATATTGCTCAAGGGGACCCAGTGGACAGATTGACAACAATCGTATGAATGAGCCTGGAACCACAGGGAAACATTTCACCAGACAGGTGTTTTATGACCCAGCAGCATGGAGAATTAATGGTGATTAGTAGATGAGAAGAATCAAATCACAAAAAAACAGTGGTTATTAAATCTGGAGCTTGAAGAGAAAAAAAAAGATCAATCAAAGATTCATCATATGGATCAGTGGAACAGGGAATCAGATATGGGAGTGCTGATAGGACTGTTTATTTCTCAATCTATGAGGAACAGGTGAAGAGCATAGTTTGATTGGATGATTAAATGAGACAGATAAGAATGAAAAAGCAGATTACCAGTACTGATAGGCATTGAGAAAGGAATGCTGTATGGAGCAGTCGAAATGGTGAAAACATATAAGGAAGGGTGAATGTGAAGTACCACAAGCAGATGAAGCAAGGCAGTTCTGGTCATACATGTGGAGTACAGACTTTAAACCCATACAGGGTCGTTAGAAGACTTTAAAATGAGAAATGAAGGCTGGACCAAGATAAGCAGATGTGAATATTACAGATAGGAAAGTAAAGAAAAGTTATTTTTAAAAAGTACCAGATCAGAAGGTGCCTGGGCCAGATGATGTACAAGAGTTCTGGCTATGCACAGATATCTGGACTAATATTTTGTTGCATACTTCAAGGGACAAATGCCAAATAAGATAAGTCAAATGGAAAAATGCAAGTAACTACCATCCATCACCTGTTTATCTCTTTGTTGAAAGCTACTAACTTCAATATCTGATGAAATTTGTTTTTGGAAAGGAACCCGCTTCTGCCTGAGGAATAAAATGAATGCAAAAGGAAGAGCAGAGGAACAGTAGATCAGTTGTACATAGACGGATGTTCCTCAGAGAGATTACAATAACAAGAACTTAGCAATGGACTATAGGAAAGCTCTTGAAATGGTGCCACATTCCTGGATTTTTGAGTACCTTCTTATCCTAGGAATAAACAGTATGTTTGTGCAGTTCCTAGAAAAGACAATGAAAGATTGAAGAATTGAAGGGATGTGTGGTAATGTATCACTAGGAGATGTTAAGATTAAAAGTGGTATACCTTATTACACAAACATAAGATGCTACATTAGTTAAGCCACATTTAAACTGTTGCAGCTTAATTAATGTAGCATTTTATTTTTGTGTAGTAATTTTTATTTTTACAAAAATTGGAAAGCCATTGCATCTTCAATTCCCCAAAACAGTCTGTGACGTTTTCAAAACTGTAGAAGGACATGAAATTATCAGATTGGGATTCCGATTTATGGAGATTAATTCAGACTAATTCAGTAAAGGAAGCACGGGAGAATCATGGCTTAATAACTTGATGAGTGCTTCAGATTTGAGGAAACTTGATGTTACGAAAACTGAAGAACATGAACCCACTGATAATTCAAAACAAACACATCCTTTGAAACCAATGTGTAACATAGTGCTACTGATGATGATAATAATAATATAGAAATTTTAAACTCTTTATTTCATTTGAAAACCATTACACACAATGTCAAATCTTTTATTAACTTTTAGATTAGATGGCAATATTATAAATACATAAATAATGTGTAATGTATAAAAATATTACAAAACATAAATAATTTTAAAAAACAAATGTAGTTTTCACTTAAGAATGATAGTTAGTAGAGACTAATAGAATTATGGTTTTATAACTTATAAATACTTGCATGCTGTTGATTACATAATGCAAATTGGGAGAGTATATAAGACACTAAAAGAAAACTGATACACAAGCATAATTGCAAAATCTTAAATAACATGCACTAATATAATGGATAATGTGTTCAATTTTCAGTGTTTTTGTGAGAAATAATGGTTTCCTTGTCTTTGTTCCTTTGTACCACCTCTGTCATTGGTATGGTAATTAAAATAGCTACCATGTGTCCATTCTTATCAGTGGTAACAATGGAATGGGTGAAACATATTGTGCATTAACTTTTAAATTAAGAAAATTGACACATGCCCCTGTCAGTTTCAATCTAAGATCAGAAGTTGCTTCTTGTTATCAGTACTCAAATTGGCTTACAAATGATTGAAATTCTAAGAAGGTACAGAAATAAGGATACTATTATTAAACATATATTATACTGAATTATATTCCAGATCAGTCAGTAACTTCATGGGTGTTTGCAAGAATGTGGAGGGCTTATTTATGGTGCTATATCTAAAACCTTCAAATGGTCAAGGTATGTGTTGAAGCCAGCTTCAAATTAAGTAGAAAGAAAGACAAAACAAACAATCAAGGTGCTGAGTAAGAGTCCAAATGCAGAGATTTTTCCAATATGTAAGAGGGATGTTTAGTTATCTGATAGTCAAGTTGATATAGGTTGAGGGGCATGCTGCATGTATGTATGTATGTATGTATGTATTTATTCGCCACTAACAAAAAAATACAAATGTTCAAAGGTAAATGGTAAAAACCTAATACATGATGTTATCCAAAATAGTTAAAAAATAAGACTAAACAGAAACAAAAAAGAGCGAGACAAGCAGGCGGGACGGTAATCTAGAGAAACGGTGGCAGGGGTAGCATAATACAGATCATGAAGACCTTATTTTCATTATGGCCCCTTACTGCTCTGACCTTTGTTGTGACTCTTGAAGTGATATATAGTGACCTAACAAGGATATCAACCTTAGTCCAAAGGAGATGTATCCAGTTTGCTGGACACTGTCTTCTTCATTCTTCCAAGGGTCTTTGCTGCANAATCCAAAATAGTTAAAAAATAAGACTAAACAGAAACAAAAAAGAGCGAGACAAGCAGGCGGGACGGTAATCTAGAGAAACGGTGGCAGGGGTAGCATAATACAGATCATGAAGACCTTATTTTCATTATGGCCCCTTACTGCTCTGACCTTTGTTGTGACTCTTGAAGTGATATATAGTGACCTAACAAGGATATCAACCTTAGTCCAAAGGAGATGTATCCAGTTTGCTGGACACTGTCTTCTGCATTCTTCCAAGGGTCTTTGCTGCAACTGTGAGGAATTATTAAACTGGCTTCCTGATGCCAACCAATGGCTTTTTCTTTTATAAAGTTCATAGGTCCTTTTGCCAGCTTGGGGAATGAAACTCAGAATCTGTTGGCTACAGTGCAATTTGATACTTCAAAGTGGCTGGGAAAAGAGAGCAACACACAGACAATAAGGACCATGTACAAGAGAGTAGAGTAGAGGATCATGATTGCTGATGCAGGATTGCATGGCACATGATGATGATGACAGTGCAACTGAACTTACCAAGATAACAAATTTAAGTAAACTTGAATAATAAATATAATGTACCCAGAAAGTAAGATGTATATATTATGTACAGAAAGGGTAAAAACTGTGCCTCGTATTGTTAGTGGATGTGATAGGTTTCTTGGTCATAAGTACAAACACTGTCATGGTAATGTGTGCTGATATGTACAATGATGTCTGTGTAAACCCTATGAATTAAAAACAACTGAGTGATTGTACAAGCATGTACACAAAAGAATTCTACAAAATGACCTCCTAAAAGTTCCTGTGGGGTTTCCTACACAAACAGACAGATATCTGAAAATAGACGTCCACACTAAAGATGTGGAACATGTTCAAGCAAGCTTGCAAAAATAGTTAGAACAAAAATTTGTACCACCCCACTTCCACTAATGTTAATTAATGTAAAATTTCAGTTATTTTTTGCTTTGATTTCCAATAGTGCTATTAACCTAGAAAAGCAAATTGCCAAGTGCTGCTGCCGCACCATGCCACATCAGCTGTTTTGTTTTGATTTTGTAGAGTGGGAAAATTCAAATTGTAAACTGGGAGCACTGCATTTGATTTTCAATTGTGTTGTTTTATTGTGCAAAGGGCAAAGTGATGCAACAGTTTTGTTCACTGTAGAAAAGGCAGGAAAATTCACACTACAAACTGGGGAGTAATAATTATATCAGAAGTGGTGCCATCCACAGTAAAATGTTAATGCAGTGACACCCCCAAAGTTGGGTATTCTAAGAAAATGTTTAAAAATATTTTTGATATATTTTACCATTTGGAAAATATCCCAGATTTGGCACTCTTTTCTGAATCTAAAACTGCTGCTGTAGTATATTGCTCTTGCTTCCTTCGCTCTCTCAAACAATGAATGCTACCTTATATACTGAAGAATACCTGTTGATCATTACGTAGAGAAAAGGAGTGAATAAAATTTCAACTTATCCTGATCAAAAGATAAAGCTGGAGAGTTTGTGAAATGTGCATGTGAAGGTGTTACCTGTTATGGCAGGTATTCTAAAACCGTACCACCTAGACTTGCTACACTTCTTGCCATTTTGGTTATTAAATATGACTTGTGGCCTTACAGAAACAAAACTGTTAGGCAGTGCATACACACTACACAAAATTTCCCTCTCTGTTTGTTTGTTTGATTGTTTGTCAGTCTGTCCATCTGTATGTCTGTCTCTGTCTGTCTGTCTGTCTGTCTGTCTGTCTATCTGTCTCTCTCTCTCTCTCTGTATCTAATAAAACTGTCATAATAGGTCAAAAAACAATAATATTAAAAATAACAACAATAATAAATCTAAAAAACACTTCATGGAGAATATATGAGAATTACTGAGCAGATATAGAATCATATGAGCTGGAATTAGTACCTTAAAAAACTAAAAAAAGATTGAAAAGGAGACAGAAGGAATATTAGTTGCAACACAAGAATAATATCATTCACGTGCATACTTTAAAGGCAAGAAATGCCCAGCCATGTTTTTGCAGTGTACACAATTACTAAATTAGTTTGAATGATAGCTCATTAGAGTGATAAATCCTAAGAGTGACAAAATTGAAGGGTAAGGATTAGGACTGTTGTCACTATAATGGTTTTTCATTCAAATTATGTCACTCTAACAAAGTTCAATCCAAGATCTGGCAATGCAGAGAAGTATTTGTGATTCTTATCATGATTTCAGGGGTTGGTTACACTGTATATACAAGAACATTTGGTTTTTGATTCATTGGCCCACAGTTCACATTCACAGCAGAGACCTGGTGAAGGATAGGATAACTTGGTCAATTTCAAGAAAACGTCCAACACATGCTAGCATGTAAAACGGACAGTAAACCAAAGATGATGATGATGATGATGATGATGGTGATGATGATGGTATGGGTGATTCATATCTTGTGCAAGTTTTAACTTCTGAAAGCATTTTAAATGCAAATTTCTAAAGAATGGTTGTAAATTTTGTTGTGAAATTTAGCACAGAAACAAAGGGTGCCTGAGTGAGTGAACTAAAGGAGACCACATTTAAAGATTGGTAATGTGCTATGTACTGTAAGCCATTTTCTGCATGGATGGCAAACCAAATAAGGAGTTTCATTCTAAAGGGCAGGAATTGACCACAAGAAAATACCATATGGTAGAGAGTATCCAATTCCTATCTTAATCCTTTAAAAATCTGTTTTGTGTCAAGTATTCTTAAATGGCAGCTATGGTACTGAAATGTATCTTACTCCTTATTAAATACAAGATGACTCTGGTGACCTTTAATAGTATGTAAGGCAAATATTATTTGTATCACAGGTACAAAGATGGCTTCAACCAGCTCCCTATTTTCATAAACTTCACAGTGACTGTATACAGTGTCTAAACAATTGGGCTCATCCATGCCTGCAGTGATAGGATGCTGGTATCAGGTTTGGCACCTGACCAACCAATGGAGATAAAAAGATTTGATTAATATAAATTTCTTAAAAAAACCTATTTAGTTATATATTGTGTTACAGCCATAAAACTTGTTTCAAATGATTAAAAACGTCTCTTAATACTCTACTAACCTTACATATATATAAATTATGACAAGTCAATATTGATAGCAAGAAGCAAAGCTGTTGACGTAAGATGCTTATCATGTTGTGTGTCGTAAGCTTTTTCCATGCTACATATTGAGATATACTTTTCCCATTGTAGGAACCTGATGATGGATGAATTATCTCAAAGCATACCACAGAAAAATCTTACATTTCACAACACGATAAATATCCTACATCAATGGCTTCTACTGAGTCTATAAAACCAAGAATTTTAAGATCAAAATAAAAGCAGTTGTTCCCTGCAAACACGACTTAAAAACTTTTCACTTATCACTGATGTTCTCATGGCAACATTTCAAAATGGTTGAAAAAAACAACTGGAACCAGATTATCAGAATGAGGGCAATTAAGGTGGTGAAGAGATAAAGAACTATGATTGTCAATGTCCAATGCATGGCAATAAAACAAGGAATTACCTATAACATTGGAGGAAACAGCCTGGGGAATGTTGGAGACTGATTAAATGGCTGTGGTACTCAAAAACAGAAGTATGAGAGATATATTATTATAAATTCCTTATATATATATGTCTCTATTTGGAACTACTAACATGTATCACTTCTATCCCTCATATGATAAACCATGCCTATCAAATAATGGATTTAATGTATATATAGATATATATATATATATAGACATTCCTAATATAATTATAACATTAATATTTCTGTTTAGGTATATCGAAACATTGATCGAGTTATTACTTACTGAGGTTATCTTTTGTGTTGTGATTGCTCATGTATGTATTATGTATTATTGTCATATAATCAGCTAGTTCCATCTTTGGCCAAAGTTTTCTGAGTGGTTCACTCTTATACTATACATGTATATTATATCTGAGGTCCTGGTCTGGACTTGAGATGCAGACATACTTATCCTAGGTTACCCAGTGACACAGTAGAGTGAAAAAAATTATATATATATTTTTATTTATCCAGAGGAACAAGTAAGGAGTACCACTTTTTATTTTAGCAAAGCATATATATATATATATATGACAGCACAGTGGATTCTTGTGTACTACACATCACACACACACACACACACACACATATATATATATATATATATATATATATATATATATATATAGTATTAGGAGAAAACTCCTAATACTATAGGAGTAAACAAACAAACAAACAAAGTAACAACTTAAACATCACAAACAAATTTTACATGACTCGAGACACAATACATAAACAAAGCCATGGAAGAAGTGCTTCAGAAATTTGGACAAGAAACAGACATAAAATAGACCATGTTGGTAACAGAGGTCCCGGGCATGTGGCCGGCAGTGGGGGCTTTCTACATGTGTTACGGGTACCCAACACTCAGCATACCCTCTGTTACAATTCATATATGAAATTTATATATATATATATATATATATATATATTTTATATGTATATGCTTTAGCATTATTAATCAATTTGTCCGATAGGAAATGTAGGTTTTCAATTTGTGTTGTTAATTAAGCCAAAACAACATTAAATGATAGCTCCAACATTTTAATGTGGTAGAGTACTGTTGTTCACACTCATTTGTTAATATTGTAATACATATATATATATGTAGATATATATATGTGTGTGTGTGCGTGTGTGTGTGATGTGTANGAGTAAAAAAACAAACAAACAAAGTAACAACTTAAACATCACAAACAAATTTTACATGACTCGAGACACAATACATAAACAAAGCCATGGAAGAAGTGCTTCAGAAATTTGGACAAGAAACAGACATAAAATAGACCATGTTGGTAACAGAGGTCCCGGGCATGTGGCCGGCAGTGGGGGCTTTCTACATGTGTTACGGGTACCCAACACTCAGCATACCCTCTGTTACAATTCATATATGAAATTTATATATATATATATATATATATATATATATTATATGTATATGCTTTAGCATTATTAATCAATTTGTCCGATAGGAAATGTAGGTTTTCAATTTGTGTTGTTAATTAAGCCAAAACAACATTAAATGATAGCTCCAACATTTTAATGTGGTAGAGTACTGTTGTTCACACTCATTTGTTAATATTGTAATACATATATATATATGTAGATATATATATGTGTGTGTGTGCGTGTGTGTGTGATGTGTAGCACACAAGAATCCACTGTGCTGTCATATATATATATATATATATATATGCTTTACTAAAATAAAAAGTGGTACTCCTTACTTGTTCCTCTGGATAAATAAATATATATGTATATATTTGTGTATTTATAAATATATATATATATATCAAAATATGTAATAAACATATAAAGTAAAGATATTCTTCTATATATTATCACAAAAAGTACTCCTTGTAAAGTAAATAAGCGATCAAATACAAAAACCCTTTAATTTTGTATACATAACAAAAAAGAACTATTCACAGTTTATCAGAATAAGAAATTTTGTTTACATTGAGACATTTCTTATTTTGTTTTATTATTTTTGCATTCAATTTCTTCATTTATGTTTTATTTGGTTTTGTAAGAGAAAAGCAATGTTACTCATTTCTTATTTACATATCCTACAATCCTTAAAATATTAAAATATTATAATTTATAAGAAATATATATAAGATAAATAGATAAGAAATTCTTCCTAAAAATGACCACTATGCTCAAAAAAATACCAAAAAATCTCTTAATAAAACGTTAAACCTTAGTAAAACGAACACCATTACAATCCTGAGATATCAAAGAGTGTAAATATATGATTTTTAATAAGATATCTTATGATTTGATCTTAATTCTTGATAAAATAAGATTTGAGACTTTTGCATTTCTTAATAAACCCACCATGATTATGATTTCAAATCATCGCAAAAAACACAGAAAAATTACTTTAATTGACAATTAAACCACACATCTACTTCATAATGATTATCTTCTTATGGATAAAGTAGCTAAAAAGCCATTAAATCAACTCGAAAGGAAAGAAATCACGTTCTTTCTGCGAGAAACCAAAAAAAAATTTTTTTCAATTTTCCTTCACAACAACCCAAACAAAGCATCATCAAAAATCATCTCAAAATTCACTTTAAATCTAAAATAAACACTTACTCAATTCTTCTTATCCTTTTCTGGTTAATGAGCAAGCTTTTTGCCTTGTTTTCAGCGTTGGATTGGGTTGTTTTAAAACGAAATTGTGATCAGTTTGAAAAACATGATTTTGATGGTCATCCGTTGAAAAGCCAAGATGGCGATTGATGATGATGATGGAATTGGGGATTTTTTTTGTGTTTTTTTTTTGTTTTGGGATTTTTGGGGGTTTTTTGGAAAGAAAAAATTGGAAAGAAATGGGATTTTTGGATGATTATGAGCACTATTATTATGATGATGATGATTATTATTATTATTATTTGCACTTTTATTATGATGATGATGGTGATTAATATATTATTATGATTATTATAATTATGATGATTATTGTTATTGTTATTAGCACGATTAATATTATCATTACTGTTATGAATATTATTATTATGATGATTATTACTATTACTATTATTATTATTATTATTATTATTTTATTATTATTATATTTCCTTATCTTGCATATTTATACAATTGCTAAGGCAATATATATATATATATATATATATATATATATATATATGCGTGTGAGCTAAAAAGTATGAATGTTCAATTATAAAAAAAAGTCATATTATAATGTAAAGTTTGTAAATTGCAGCCACTGTTGAAGTTCTTCGTTCACAGTTTGCACGTCCCCTTGAAGGCCAATGGCTCTGCAGTGTAGCACGTGCTCTGCTGTTCGCCTTTCCCCACATAAGCACTGGTTGCTCTGTGTTGGCTCGATTCTGTACATGAAGTCTGCATACCTTCTGTGACCTGACCTTAGTCTGTTAAGTAAAACTCAAGGTGCCTGGGGTAGGTCGTGCCCTGGAGGTTCAGTTGACGGCTCTGGTATGTACTGCTTAAATCTACACTCGGTGCTGTTCCACCTCTCCTGCCACTTCTCTACTGTCCATAGATCTGGAGAGCTGCCGTTTGCGTTACGAGCAATATCTTGCATTCTTCTGGATAAAGGACGTCTGGATGCGAGCCTTTGTGGGGCCTGTCTGTGAGCAGTTGCTACGGGGTGCAGCAGGTAAGATGGACGGTTGAGCGCTTTGGTGTAGGTCTTAAGAATGATGTTTTCTCTCCTGGGATCAGGTAGCTGAATTTCTGAGAGGATGAGAAAGCAAATGAAGAGGTGTAGAGCGGAGGCAGCCACTGATGATGTGCATGCTGTCACTAAGGGCAGAGTCTAGATGTTTCATATGCGAGCTAGCACACCAAACAGGGGCACAGTACTCAGCAGTAGAGTAGCAGAGCGACAACGCAGATGTTCGGAGGACATCGAATGAAGCACCCCATCGATTGCTTGCAATGCAAAGAAGTAGACTTGATCTGGTGCGAACTTTTTCTGTGATCTTCTTAAGATGCTCTTTGTGTGTTAAAAATCGGTCAAGTGTTACATCGAGGTACTTCGGATTTTTTTGGTATGGTATGGTGTTTGTGCCAACTTTAACTTTTAGACTGCGATGAGCTTGCCTGTTTGTTAAATGGAACGCGCTTGAAACAGTTGAGTTGAGTTTTAATCGCCAGAAATGGAAGTACTGCTTTAGTTCATTTAGATCTTCAGACAGGATCTTTTCAATGCTCTCGATGTCTTTGCACGGTACAGAAAAGCTATGTCATCTGCATCTATGTATCTCCTACTGACGCAGTAGGGAGGTCAGCTGCATAAATGTTAAATAGCATTGGTACTAACACTGACCCTTGTGGTACGCCATTGATAAGTCGGTGAGGTTTCGATTTCTCATCAGCAAGGTGCAATGAAAATCCACGGTTACTGATCATTTCCATGATCATTCTGACCATTTCTTTGCTAGGAATGTATTGTAGCAGCTTAAGTGTTAGTCCTCGATGCCACACGGTGTCATATGCGGCCGAAAGGTCCACAAGAACAGTTCCCGCCTTTTCCTTGGCAAGGAAAGCGGATTCAATGTCCTCCGTAAGAAGGCATACCTGATCAAGGGTACTTCTTCCCGGTCGGAATCCAGCTTATACAGCTTATCGAGGTAGTTGCGAATCGACAATGCCAACTCGGTTGTAAATCAGGCATTCCATGATCTTGAAGCCGATGCAGAGGAGGCTTACCGACCTGTAGCTAGTAGGTGCGTCTGAAGGTTTGTGAGGCTTCAAAATGGCAACGATCTTTGCTTTTCTCCAAATCTTCGGGAGTTTCTTTACTCGAAGGCAGGTGGAGATGAAGAGGCTAGCCATTCAATACAGTTATCGTGGAGATGGTTGTAGAGTTCAGGGTGAAAGGAGTCAGGGCCTGGACTCTTACCGGAGTTCTGGGACTTTAGGGCAGTTCTCAGTTCATCTACTGTAAAGGGGTGTGCCATGCTTCCCTGAGCTTCCTGTTTACGTCTCTAGTGAAAGCCTTGTCAAACGCCTTATATTTTCCATTGTAGACAAGGCATTTTGCAATAGAGTTAGCTGAGACTGCATTCCTAGTGGTGGCTCGCCTCTTCCTACCAGTCAACTGATTGAGCTTTGACCAGGCTTTCCTGCTGGAGTTCTTCATATCAATGCTGGTTACGGCAGAGACCCATGATTCCCGACGACAATTGTTGATATGGTCTAGCAAATTACTAGCTGCTACCTCTTTCTCCTCCAGGGTAGTGTCTTGGGCGTGTACGTCAGCAAGGTTGTCACACTGGCGATTCCAGCATGAAGCAAATCTCATTCGATGTCCTCTTGGTACCTGTCGCTTTGCCGTACTGAGAACGGGTGACTGGAATGCTCGAAAGGAGCAATCAACATCTTCAGAGTTGCCTGGTGGAAGTGTTTCTGGCAGAGTAGCTGTAGTTTCTTTGAAATTGGACCAATTCGCTTTGTTAAAATTCCATCTTGGAAGAGGGGTTGTTGGAGTGACTTCAATGATAGCAGGATGCGAGATTATTGTGGGGCAATGCTGCGATCGTGGAAAATTATTCCCAATTGTGTGACTTGGGTGTGGTAGAATACTTGATGAGTCATGGCTGTAGAATGACAGATCAGGATCGGTGAAAGTATTCCAAATTGCAGAATGAAATGTTTTGGATAGCTTGTGGTCATAGAGGAGCTTGAGATCAGCATGGGATGATCACTGAGTGAGTTCCTCGCCGTCTGAGTCGCTATTTCGCCATGACGTGTGATGGCAATTAAAAGCTTCCGAGTAAATTACGGGGAGATGGAAGACTAGAAGACCGCATTAGCTTCACCAGTGTCTTACGACATTGGCTACTGACAGGGGGGACCACGAGAAGGTTGCCAACCCCCTCCCCACCTAAGGCAAGCAAAGGTTTTAGAGTGAGACACAAAATCTTGAAGTGGAGAGACACTTTCGAAGAATGTGAGCAGTACTGGTTAAAACTATTCTCTGGATCTCGTGGAGGATATGTTCGCCAGGTAAATTTTCGACTAACTTTTGAGTACCTTTCATTATTATACCTTTTATTATTATTATTATGATGATGATGATGATGAATATTATTATTAATAATATTATTTTTATGATTACTACTATAATAATAATAATAATAATAATAATAATTATTATTATTATTATTATTTTGTTGAGATATGGTGGGACAAAAATGTCATGACTACCAAGCAGTTGGAACATACTCGTCCGGACACTGTAGCTATTGACAAAGAAGCAAAGATGTGGACCATCATAGATTTTTCAGTGCCCTGGCATAAGAATGGTTGACAAGGAGAATGAGAAGTGTACTAATTACGCCCCTCTGGCCTTGGAATCTTTAAAGCCCCTAGTTTGGAGCCGAATTGAGGGAGAACCCCCTTGGAAATGAATTTCAGCTCTTTTCAGTAGTTTTCAGACGAAGAAAAGATTTATTTTTCTTTTATTATTATTATCATTATTACTATTATGATTATTGTTTATTAATTTACTTGCACAGTTTTTTGTTGGTATAACTGGAGTTTGAGGCTGAATTTTAAGTCACAACCCGCGATCTTAGATATTCAGCACATATCGCAAAGTTCGAGCAGTTCCAAGCAAGCAAGCAAGCCTTCTGTAGGGTACTGAAGTAGATCTTAGGGCTTATTTTGTTAAGCCAGTTTTGAAAACCCTTCGTTACAGTTCCTAATGCACCTATGATTATAGGAATCACTTGGACATCTCTACAGTTCCAGATCTTTATAATTTCCCACTTCAAATCCTGATAGCGATCTACTTTCTCCCTTTCCTTCTCGATGACACGAGTGTTAAAAGGACATGCGGCATCTATAATCTTACGATTCCTTTATTCGTTTTCTAACACGACTATATCTGGGTTTTGAATGTTCGAGTACCTTGTCAGTTTGTATTTTCATGTCCCATAGTACCTGAATCTTTTCATTCTCAGCAACCATTTGTGGTCGGTGATCATACCACTTCTCAGCATGCTCAAGATTATAGTTTTTGCATATCTGCCAATGAATCATTTGTGCAATTTTGTAATGTCGCCACTGTTTGTACTGTTTTTGTGCAAGGATTTTGCACTCTGAGAGAATATGAGAAACAGTTTCTTTACGCTCGCCGCAGATTTTACAATTCACAGAGATACCTTCCTTGTCGATTCGGTGTCTTATTGATTTTGTTCTAAGCGCCTGTTCCTGGGCTGCCATTATGGTACCCTTGGTGGCTTTTTTCAGGTCTCCTTTCTTTTACCAGTTCCAGCTCATAGCGTCCTTAAATTGGGTATTATCGAAAAACACGCTATGTAATTTTTTCTCTTTCAAGTTGTTTTTCCGCTTTTCCATGGTGGTTTCTTTATCTACTCCTGGGTCAATTATCGATTCTCTCCGTATTTCTTTAAGCATAGCTTCCTGGCTGTTATGGACATACTCGTACAGGCAGTTTTTCTCAATGTGGACACAATATTCCACACTGATCAAGCCTCTACCTCCTTCTGCTCTCTTGATGTAAAGACTGTTTACATCACCTCTTGTGTGGAACGGATTTTGTATTGTTAGCAACTTGCGTGTTTTACGATCTAGTTCTTTTATTTCATTTACTCGCCACGCTAAGATACCTGCAGTGTATCTTATAATCGAAACTGCATGAGAGTTTATTGCCGTAATAACGTTTCTGCTATTCAGCATAGATTTTAAGATCTTTTTAACACTTCTCAGATATTCTGACTTCACTTTACTTTTCATCGGTCCATCCTTGATGCTATCTGCTTCAAGGATTCCTAGATACTTGTACCCATTTTAAAGATCGATTTTCTTGATCATCTCATCCGAAGGAATTTCTATACCTTCACTTCTGACATGCTTCCCTTTCTTCATCACTAAAACGCCACATTTATTGATACCAAAATCTATTCTTATATCATCACTAAAGATTCTGACCGAGTTCATGAGAGTTTCAAGTTGTTTTTCTGTTTTGCCGAACAACTTTAAGTCATCCATATACAGTAAATGATTAATAGTTGGTCCTGGTTTACGGAACTCGAAGCCGGCTTTAACTTTACGTAATATAAGGGTTAGTGGTATTAGACAGAAAACAAAAATAAGTGAGGATAAACCATCTCCCTGAAAGATACCACGTTTTAGTTTTACTTATCGCTAGACCAACCATTCTTTTCTTGCAACTCTTTATTATAGACTTATCGATGAGCAATTGATCTTTTGTGCCTCTCGATTTCTTTTACAACCTTTTCCCTCGGGCAAGAGACCATTTTGTTCCAAATGCTTGTAGATTTCTTCAGAAAGAATGCTGGTAAATAGCTTCCACATTAACGCAAGGCATGTTATGGGTCTGTAGTTGGTTCCTTCATTACCTTTAGATTTATCTCTCGTTATGAGTACTGTTCTTCCATTTGTAAGCCAAAGTGGGACAACACCGCTTATTAGGCAATCATTGTGCATTGTTGCCATGCGCAAGTGTAGCGATTTTGCATTCTTCAACCAGTAATCTAGCACCCCATCTGGCCCTGGCGATTTCCAGTTTGTGAGTTTGTTAGCTTGTATTTTCAACATCTCAGTTGTCATGGTTATGTCTGGCTGCTTTCCTGTGTTATCGTCTACCTCTTTCTCAACATTCTTAACCCATTCAGCATTATCGTTATGCTTCACATCCTGTTCCCAGACTTCCCTCCAAAAAAGGTTAGTAGATTCTTTATCAGGTGTCTCATCATTCCCACTTTTCTATGCGTTTCAATTTCTCAAACAGTCTTTTCTGATTATTTTGGAAAAGTCTATTTTGTTGGAACTGCTCATTCCTATCGTCGTATCTCTTAATCTTTTCTTTTTTCGCTACAAACCTTTGCTTTGGTTCTTCAATGACTGCTTTTATACCTTTACTTTTAACATTATACTTTAAGTAAAGTCCATGTTTCATACCTTCATTTCTCATAGTGTCATTTTTCAAACCCTCAGGTTTTCCTATTTCTCTTCTCAGATCTGCAATCTGTTTAGTCAGACGTTTCTTCCACGATGGTTCTTTTTTCTCTTTGGGTTGACTTTTCTTTACACCAAGTAGTTTACTAACTACACATCCTGTAGCCTTCAAGATTTGATTAAACTGGAGGAGGTCATTTGCTTCCAAATAAGGAATGACTTTATCAACCTCTGCTGTTATTTCTCTGAGTTTCTTCCTGTCAACGAATCTCAAATTTGGTGGGTCCTCTAACTCCTCTTCCCTCACTTCCAGCTGTATCAATCGTAGAACCTTTATATCATCATCTCCTAAACTGCCTCCTTTCATTCTATCTTCAACATTTTCCGTCACGCTTACTTCTGTATTAGTTTCTATTACCTCATTGGTATCATCTCTATTTTCAATCATAGTAGTATTTTCCTCAACTGCATCTCCTTCCAGATTATGGTCATGTTGTTCGAGCTCAATATTATCTTGTCTTTTAATTTCCTCAAGTTCAATCTCAGACAACCAGCCGTTAGTTCTAATCACTCTCGCTTGCTCTGCTGGCTTCTACTCAGACAACTCAAACAAACCTTCTTCTTTCCAGATCTTAAGCATTCTTTGCCTCTAACCTCTAAGGTTGGGATTACTTTTGAAAAAACACTTCATGATAATTTTATTCATTCCCTTAGTCCAAGTTGTCCTTTGCTCTGCGTTACGACGATTTCGTTAGATAACGACCTGAGAAGCCTCTTTCCTTCCCCTGCCGGACGAGGAACCTTCACAGAACCTTCCGACCCCATTCACGTCGTTAATGTTTTGATTATTTTCAGCACTCATATTTGCATATATAGAATGATTTGTTTAAGGCCTTCCTTCCCTAGTATTTGTATTGAGACACCATCTCTAGGAGAGTTGCTAGCCAAAGCTAAAGACCCAATCCTCTGAGACTCAGTTTCATCCCGCCAGACGTCAACCTGGGATTTACAACCGCGGTTGGTTTATTTTTCGGAGTTTTCCTTCTCCTAGGATGGCTGCCGACCAAGGCTGATGACCCCATCCTGGCCATAGGAAGATACAGACTGAGACAGACTAGCCCCCACCGGACGCCACCGGACACCGAGCAAGCAGGTATTACACCTTGCTCAAGGGTGATCTGGAGGTAGTAGTGGCAAAGGGTAACCTCATTCGCCCACGTCGAAACTCCACAACCGGATGCAGTTTAATGTCATTATTATTATTATTACTATTATTATTGTGTAAAAAATACTTTGAATTGTATTTTAAGATCAAACACCGGGTCACAACCAGTGACCTAGGGTGAAAGAAATCTGACGTTTCGTTTTTTAAGGTAAAGCAAGGTACAAATTCAGATAGTAAGTGCCCTTCTCAATATGTGAGCAGTGCAATTTAATACTATTTTTTGGATTTCTTCCAGTGAAGGATCTCCTGGTATTTTCTCCAGATATTGGCTAGTACCTTTCTTTATCAGGCCCAAGGCACCCACTACAACCGGGATAGTCTTACTTTTCAGATGCCACATCTTTTCAATTTCGATCTCTAAGTCCTTGTATTTTGCAAGTTTTTCAAACACTTTTGCAGAGACATTTCTATTAGATGGCACACTCTTGTCAATAAGAATGCTGGTGTTATTTTTCTTGTCCTTGATGACAACATCAGGACGGTTGGCCTGTATTGTGCGATCTGTGTGGATTGCAAAATCCCACAAGATGGTGAAATCATGTCCCTCAGTGACTCGTTCTGGGTGGTGCTCGTACCAATTACTCTTAGTCTCTACAGAGAAGTGTTTTCAGATCGTCCAATGGAGGTTTTGTCCAACCCTGTCGTGGCGATTTTTGTATTCTACTGGTGATAACATTGAGCAACCGGAGACAAGGTGATCAATGGTCTCAGTTTTCTCCTCGCAAAATCTCCATTTTTCGTCCTCTTCGTTGTGCAGGACGTTTGCCTGATAATTTCGGGTGAACAAGCTCTGATCTTGGGCAGCAGGGATAAAGCCTTCAGTTTCCCCCTCCAGTCCAGAGCTTCTGAGCCACTGATGGGTTGCGAGTTCATCAACATCAGCATGTTTAGCTCAAGCTAGTAACTGTTCGTGGAGGGGCTTTTCTTGCCACCGGGATTCAAGCTGTTTTAATCCGATATTTTTAGGCAATTTCTTCGTCTTTCGGGCAATGTCAGTTGGGGTTAAGTCATTGTTTTCCTGTATTTCGAGATTTAGTTCGCGAGAAAATTTGTCTGATTCTTTAAGAACATAATGAAGTTTTTTTGGAATTTTCATGAAGATTGACTATTTGCAACATCCAATCATTTGTGTTGTCTAAATACTGAGTGAGTCCAACCGTGCTGGTTTTGTAAGATAATTCGAGTTGAATCAAACCTTTTCCTGCTTCATTTCTGGGTACATGCAACCGGTCTTTGCCAGATTTTGGGTGGTGCATTTTATGGCAGGTAAATTGCTTTCTAATTTTTGTATCTAGTTTCATAATTTCACTCAAGTTCCAGTTGATGATATTGAAACTATATGTAACCATCGGTATCGCAAGTGTGTTAATAGCTGTGATTTGACTTTTTGAATTCAACTCTGTCCTCATAATAGATCTGACTCTGCGAATGCATTCTTTTCTGATTTTTTCTTTCATTTTCGCGTGCTGTATGCCATCCCCTTCATTAACGCCCAAGTATTTTTAATTTTGTAAGTTCCTTTTTGATCTAGTTCTTTAAATAAGTTATCGTTATTAAGCACTACATTATCTGTGTTCGTCAATTTTCCCCGTTTAAATGTTGCTTTGGCGCACTTGTCTAATCCAAATTCCATCCTGATGTCATCGCTAAATGCTTTTACTGTTTTAAGTAGCCCTTCAAGTTCTACTAGTATAAAGCTTCAGGTCATCCATGTAGAAGAGGTGATCCACTTTCTTATTGTTGATCTTATACCCATATCCGGTTTCATTTAAGAGTTTAGATAAGGGCATGAGTGCCATACATTGTGTGTGTGTCGAATTTTCATCAGAGGTTCTCTATCCTTCATTTCAGTATGTTTGACAATAGATAGTTGTTCAAGGATATCTAATCTCATCACTAACAGTTCTTCAGGGCTAAAATCATTTTCAAGTGGTTCCGTATTTGCTATATCGTTTTCCCTATGCCTATCCTCTCCCATCTTTACATCTCCTCTCCCACCTAATTCCTTATAATTTTCCCTAACCTCACAAGCAGGTGTGCCTTCGTCAACTATCACCCCATCAACAGCTTCGAGTGTGTCACTGAGTACCCTCTCTTTGATTAGCACAATTTCAATGTCGGTCAATTTCTTTTCACGGATGATGTATCTCCTTGCATTAGCTAGTTTTTTTGCGTCAAGATTATCATATTTATCACTTTCACTGTTGCGTGTACACCATTTGATATATGTATCTTCAGTAATATTATTTACAGGTTTTTCGAGCGCATAGTAAAAACAGTATAAAACTTCCGTATACTCTGCCTTGGCCCATAGTTTTCTATTTTCTTTTTTATTCGTCCTAGGTGGTGATCCTGTAGGGCCAGGGTTGGGAGATGTCCCTTCCTGGTGACCATGCAGATTACGTTCGGGGGAGGAGTTCGAGCGAGTAGTATCTGTCTCGACCTCAGGCTGGTCTGAGCCTGAGGTCGAGACATATACTGAACCTGAGCGACGCATCCCTTGTTGAACTGGGCGACGGACTAGGCGTTATTATTTGTTTCTTGTTTTCATTTGACATAGCGTGCATTTTAATCTTACTGCCAATGGGCTGGATATACCGCGCCAGTTGCCAACCTGGTATTTCGTGTCCACTCGAAATATTATTATTATTATTAATATTATTAATATTATTATCATCTTTTTTCACATTTTGTGTCTGGCTGTTTTTATTGCCGAGTTCTATGCTGACAGGCGGGTCATAACAAATGACCATGGGCTACCAGCATTTTCTTTCTCAAAACTCCAGTACTTTTCGCAAAATCCTTGCTGTTCCCAACAACGTTGTCTTTTGAAGTACTCCTAAGTTGCAGTGAATCCCAAGCTTTTCAACCCACTTTTTAAATCCTTTGGTGACAGATCCCAGAGCTCCAATAGCAATAGGGACAACTTCTACTTTCTTCAGTTTCCACAGTCTTTTTATTTCTCTTTTCAGATCTTGATACTTTTCTACTTTTTTTTTCTCCTTCTCTGCCACGTTCGCATCCGCCGGTACTGTTATGTCAATGATTATTGCCGTATGTTCCTTCTTTTCTACCAAGACTAAATCTGGCCTTCTTGCTTCAATCACATTATCACACTGGATATTTACATCCCACAACAACTTTACATCATCACTCTCCAAAACTCCTTCAGGGGTATGCTCGTACCATTTCTTACTGCATTCCAGTCCTCTTTTCTTGCATATATCCCAATGGATCTTTCTCGCTACGTTATCATGACGCCTCTTGTACTCCTTCTGAGCTAATTTCTGGCATGCACTTACAATGTGTTGGATACTTTCACCTGTTTGACCACACAATCGACACAGGGGGCTTCCAGCCGTTCTATCAATGTGATACTTCACATAATTTGTCCTGATGGATTGCTCTTGTGCTGCACAAATCAAGGCTTCTGTACCAACCTTCAAATCACATTTTGACAACCATTCCCAAGTCTTCACCTTATCTACATCATCTGTCAGGTCTCTGACAAACTGTCCATGCATTCTCTTTTCATTCCATGTATCTTTTGCTTTGTTTTCATTTCTTGCCTTAAGATCTCTAACCTCCTCCAGTTTACTTGCATTTAATTTCTCGAATTCAGCTACACTTTACAAAAGTTTCTCTTTAGATTTGGCCACGTACACTTTCAGACTACTCTCCTCTTCTTTGACACATCGTTCTATACTTGTAAGACCTCTTCCCCCATCCTTTCTTTTCACATACAGCCTGTCAGTATCACTCTTGGGATGAAAAGCACCATGCATTGTCATTGTTTTCCTTGTTTGTCTGTCTAAATCTTTATATTATTATTATTATTGTTATTATTATTATTATTATTATTATTATTATTATAAAATCAAATAAAATCATGTGAAGTTTAAAACAAAAATTATTAATACCATCTTAGTTTTTCACCTCACGATCAGAATGATCGCATGTTCAATCCTGTACACTGGTTTCAGTTCGCAGATGACGCTGCGGTCATTACAAGTGGGGAAAGAGAGAACCAGCTTCTTTTAAACTGTTTTTCTCGATGGTTTCAATGGGCCAACAATGATCATAAGGTCTGATAAATGTGCCACATTCGGAATAAAAAAGTTCACAACAAGATCTCTTCAATTTCAACCCAAGCTTTTTATAAATAATGAAATTGTACCTCCTGTAGCCATGGGGGATGCCTTTAAGTATCTCGAACGTTACTATGACTTTGAAATGACCAATCAGTCTCACAAATTCAAGCTTCTGTCTGTTTTACTAGATCTTTTTAAACAAATTGATTCTTTACCTATCCATCCAAAACACAAACTGTGTCTCTATAGTGAATTTGTGCTCCCAAGGGTTTCCTGGCACCTTACTGTTTTAAATGTTTTTGAGATTTGGGTGGCAGAAAATCTCGACAACCTGGTCTCTAAATACATACGCAAGTGGCTTGATCTGCCTATACCTGCCACTTTTAGCTCCCTTATTCTTCCAAAAAATTAATTTTGACTCAACTTGCAGCTACCTACCACAAAACTTCTACAATGCCAAACTGTCACCCGTAACGCTTTGAAGTTAATATAATAATAATATTATTATTAGCACGATTATTTGCACTATTGTTTATTAAAAAGTTCCTATTTTTAAAAGTGTCCAAAAAAGAATGATGTTTTTAATCAGTAACGTATTGATTTTCAATAGTGTTATGCTGGGGTGACAGCTTTGGTGGCACACACAATTGGCTTTTGTATCTGCATAATGACATGCCCAAAACAAAGCAGTTGCCAGCAAAAGTAGACAAAAGTAGATGGACAGAGGTATGGCTCCGGTGCTTGAAAACAAGTCGTTTCAGGTAGAAGGACTGCCTCACTCATGGACAGTATTCCTTCTAGGAAAATAAAACTCATTTGAACGCAGTGTAACTACTTTCTATGATAGAGGAAAAGGGCAAAATTATGGCTCTGGTGCTTTAAAACCAATTGCAAAGGGTTGGACAATTGCTTTATCGATGGACAGCTGTCCTTTTAGAAGAATAAAACTTACTTGCACGTAGTGTACGTACTTTCTCTGACAAAGAAAAAAGGAAAAGGTTTAGCTCTCGCGGTTTAAAAGACGTCACAAGGGTGAATTCGTTTACCAATGGACAGCATTCGTTCTGGAAGAAGAAAACTCATATGGCAAACGTAAATTCTGCATATGGCAGCATGTTTGCAGTAGTGAAATGATGCAGAAGTAAGCAACGGTTTATGGCATTTCCTTTTTTTTTTAAAGTCTTTCAAGAAAACCTGCAAATGTTATCAATGGCTGAGCTAACCTGATTTAGTAAGGAAGCAATAGATTCCCGAGGAAAAGTCTGTATTCAATCTGTAAACAACATCTCATTAAAATGAAGACAAAAAAAAAAGAGGAAAAGACATCTTGTGCTCGAGAATACGAAGTTAACAGACAAAGTCAAAATGGACAAAGGTAAGAGTGACCTTGGCGTTAGGACTGATATTTGAAACATAGTGAGAAAAGTAGCATTAAACTGGTTTGGGCATTTAGTTAGGAAAGGGAAGGAAAGCTCTGGACTTGAAGCAAACAAAGAAAGAGAAAATTTAGATATTTGTCCACTAACTGCTGAAATAATTGCAATTGACAGAAAGAGATAAAGAGATAGTGTGCAAGAATCTTTTTGGGATGAGGTTCATGAAAGTAGCCGGTTAAGTAAACCATTTGTGTGAAACGTTGCCCTTCATCCGTGGTGGTATTTTCCTATCGCAAAGTGCCCCTGTTACCTTCCTCCAACTATCCCAATCGGCCTACACTCTCCTCTTTACTTCTCTATCATAGTTTCCGTTTGCTTGTAGATTTGACCCCAGGTAGTTAAATTCGCTCACTTTGGGGATTTCCATCCTTCACAGCTGTATTCTACCGTTCTGACTTCCTTTTATATTTAGTTCCTCTGTTTTTGTTCAGCTTATTTTCATTCCTCGCCCCTTCAAGGCACAACACCACCTCTCCAGTTGCAATTCAACTTCTTTTCTTCTCTCACTACACAGTACAATATCATCTGCTAACATATTGTTTTGAGGAACATCTCTTCTTGCATTATCTGTGAGTCCATTACCACTGCAAACAGGAAAGGGCTGAAAGGCAAGCCCTGGTGGAGGCCTACCTTCACTTTGAAGTAATCTGTGCTTCCTGTAGCACTTCGAGCACTGGTTATACTGTCCTTGTACATATCTTTAACCAGTCTGATATACTTCTCTTTTATTCCTGACAGCCTCATACGACACTATATCTCCTCTCCGGATACTCGGTCATATGCTTTCTCTAGATCGATAAATGCGTTTTGTAGTTGTTGGTGGTGATCTCGATGTCTCTCGTGCAGGATTTCCAACGCAAACAGTGTATCTGTGGTACTGCGTTCTAGCATAAAAGCGAACTATTGTTTGCTGATTTCGATTTCTGAACTTAGTCTTTTGTCCATCACTCTCTCACACAACTGCAGTGTGGCACATCAGTTTGATTCACCTGTGGTTCCAACACTCTCGCGGATCACCTTTTCGCTTATAAACCAGTATCAACACACTCTTCCACCACTCCTCTGGCATCTTTTGCACATCAAGTATTTCATTGAATAGCCGTGCTATTAACTTCAAACCTGCTTCTCCCAAGCAACGCTAAGCTTCTATTGGGATATTATGTGGTCGGACTGCTTCTCCATTCTTCATTTTCTTCATTGCTTCTTTTATTTATTTATTTTTGTCCAATTTATAACCTCCTGCTTCCGGTCTGCTTCAATCATTCAAGGTTCTCTTGGGTTTTCCGAATTTAACAATTCTTGAAAATTCTTCTTCCATCTCTTCAAAACATCTTACTCAATTGTTAACAATTGTCCATTTTCATCTGTATACGCTGAATATATTTTCCTAAACGGTTCTTTTGTTTGGTAATTCTGAACAGCTCCTTTCTCCCCTTCTTTTGAGTTTAGTCAGTGATATAGTCTATCGTAAGCGTGACATCTTGCATCAGCTACTCTACACTTTGTCTCCCTCCCAGCGGTAATGTATTCCTGCTTGTCTTGCTCACCTCGAGTTTGATCAAATCTCTTCTTCGCCTCTTTTATTCGTTTGTACTGGCTTGAACGGGTTCATTCCACCACCAGATCTCTGTTTCTCTGGTGATGTTCTGGTGTCATAGCTAGGACCGTTTATGCTGACTCTCTTATTTTCTCTGTTATCTCTTGCCAATGCTCCAAGATATTACCTTCGAAGTTTATAATTTCCTGTAAGTCCCGATTTAGCATTCTCCGGCACTGCCCCTCCTTTAATTTTCGGTGTCCTGATCACCTTTTTATGTTTCTTTACTTTGATATTGACTTTGCAAATTACAACTTTGTGTTGAGGAGCAACACATTCTCCGCCAATTACTTCAATTACAATCAACTACTTCTTTCAAATCTCTCTTTCTATATAAGATAGAGTCAATCTGCTTAGCTCTTCCACCACTCCTGTATGTTACTCTGTTCCTTTCTCTTTCTAAGGTATGTGTTTAAGTGTGCTAAAGGAATACTCTTTGCAAAGTCAATGATTTGTTTCCCACCCTCATTCCTGTTTCCACATCATATCATTTGAGGAGCCGTGGCATAATGGTTAGTGCAACTGGACAGTAACCAAGAATTCCGGGTTAGCGGGCGACTTTGGAAATTCACAGAAAAAGCCATTGGTTGGCGTAAGGAAGAGCATCCGGCCAAGAAATTCCTCACTGCTAATTCCAAGTCCCTGTGAAAAGGCACCGTTTGAGCCCCAATACTGGGGGAAAATGACGTTAAAACAAAAAAAAATATCCTTACCTCCCAGCCACTTGTTCATCTCCTATAATTCTTTCCCCCAGATGGCCGTTCAGGTCTGCTCCAATGATAATTTTCTCTCCATGTTCAAGAAACTTGGTAACAATCATATTTTACGATAATTAAGGTAGGACAAAAACACTGCTGACCTAGGAAACCACACCATGGGACTTCATGGTGTTGAATTCAGTTATGAAAACAACAAAAGTTTTAATTCCTAAAGCTTGAGGGTAAGCTCAACTTATACAAAAACCATTGAATGTCTCACAATGTATATATGTATATCTCACAATACTTACCTTAGACCTTGGTTCCTCCTGTCCTGAGTGTGACATCAGGCAGCCAGATGGCGCCTACGTGTTCGGTCTCTGGCCAAGGCTTAAGTATCATGCTTTTGCACACTAACAGGAATTATTTGGTGTCGTTGTTTTTAATGCAGGTATTTATAAGAAAATTAGCCAATACTGTTGTGATTTTCTAAAACTGTTGGTAGTCTTATAAGAAAACAAAGCTATTCCAATTCACTTTAACCTCGTTTTGTTGAGTGCAGTCTATTTAAATTGAATTTTTTTCTCATTTCAAGAAATTAACCATTCTCAGTATAATCTGATGGACTACAGGGGAAATTGTTCTAATCTTATTTATTGTAACCATGGTTTCTTTACTATAAAAAGACGCCATGAGCTTACCCAGCCATTTTGCATTTTGCTGATGTCAGCAATATTTAATGTAAACAAAATTTTTAGGGCTAACTAGCATGAAAATTGATGCATACAGGCATCTTTAATTCCTTTACATAAAGATACGTTGCATGCTTCTATCAAGGTATGGGGCATTGCTAGCAAGGATACTTTTCGTAATCAATAGAGAAGACCATAGTTAAAAGCCAGTTTACTGTATAACGAGCTCGCTAAGAACATTAGGGCATAGTTATTTTGTTTAAAATGTATTTCCTTACGTTTAAAAGGTAAATAAAGCATTGTAAACAACAAGGACAGTTTTGTATTGATTGTTATTGTCATAAACAAATCTCATTCTCTTTTAAATCACTCTATGAAGCAAATATCTCCAAGAACAAAATGGTGGATCTTCAATTTTCCAATAAATTTATTTCTTAAGTCAAACCAAAATTAGACTAGGATCAATGCAAGTGAATCTTCCTCTTATTATGGCCTTGTTCCATCGCTAGGACAGGTCTGCCGCTCGACACAGTCTGTACACCTTTCCGCGCTCCTTGTAACCCTCTGGATCCCCTCCAACTTGCCTCATGTCCTCCCTTACAACATCTCTCCATCTCAGCTTCTGCCTGCCTCTAATCCTTTTTTCCCTGAACTGCCTCCTGCCATGCTTGTTTTATTGGTTCCTCCTCATTACATGCCCATTCTACTTTAACCTTGCTTTTCTGGTCTTGCTGGATATGTTTGGCACACCGACAAACCTTCGAATGTCTTTGTTGGTCCGATGTTCCAGAAGTAATATACTACATATCCACCTCAGCATTTTCATCTTAGTCACTTCAAGGGCCCTTTCCTCTGCTTTTCTTAACGCCGCTGTCTCCAATCAGTAGTAGGACTGTTGTATAGATCTTGGTCTTGATCTATTCACCGTACAAACCTACATTCTCAATGATACCATACAGGTTTTTCGCATTCGTTCATTTTTAAAATCTATTTTCTGATGTCTCTCTGTGTCTCTCTCCATTTCTCCTATTCCCTTCCTCTCTCCTCCTCTCTCCTCCTCTCTCCCCCCCTTCCCCTCTTTCCCCCCCTTCCCCCTCTCCCAAACTTCCCTATCTCCCTCTTTTTCCCTCTCTCCTCCACTTTCCTGTCTCCCCCTCTTCCCCTCTCCCAACTCTCTCTCCCTCTCTCTCTCTCTCTCTCTCTCTCTCTCTCTCTCTCTGTTTGTCTGTCTGTCTCGGTCTCTCTCTCTCTGTGTCTCTCTGTGTCTCTCTCTGTCAGTCAGTGCTGGACATGACTAGAAGAGAAATGGTAATGAATGAGATATTATGAAGTAAAACAAAAATGATGGGCCTTATTCAGAAAGTTTAGTGCTTTAAAGGAGAGTAGACAAAACACCTCACCAGAAAGAACACGAGGCTACCAAAATACTCCAGAGAGTGGAAAAAGAAGAAGAAGAAGAGAGAGATAAAAAGAGAAAGAGAGAGATGGAAAACAAAGAGAGAAAAAGATAGAAGAAATGTGAAGCTATGGGTAGATGCAAGTGACTTGTGACTGCCAAGAATGAAAAACGTATCAGCTATCTGCCAACAATGGGATGACGAACTAAGAATATGATCATCACTATTGTCATCATTCACCATACGCTGAATTCTCATATTACTGATGTGACCATTTTATAAGCAATTAATATTTTCTCATTTTAACACAGACCTACAGAGATTTTGAACAGTTTTATTAGCATTGACCATTTCAGTGTTTCTGTAACAAATTTTGGTGCTCAATTAATATCTGAAATCAGTCTAAATCAGTTCTTATCATTCTAAGATCTTTTCCATCAATATCAAGCCTTTCTATCAATTCCAGTAGCTTGTCATACTTCACACAATCGAATACCTTAACATAGTCTATGAAACATATACACAAGTCCTTTTGCTCTTCATTACATTTTTCTATGATAGCTGTCAAACAAAGAGTGGCATTTCTCGTTTCCGTATCCAAACTTCTCATCCGATAACTCTTCTTTGATGGTTCTCTTATTCCTATTTAGCATTACACGTAAGATTATTTTAGTTACATGGCTCAAAAGGCTAATGATTCTGTGTGCCTTGCATTCTACTGTTCCTGACTTCTTTGGAAGGGCAATGAAAATTGATTCAATCATTTCATCGGGTACGTTTTCAGATTCATGCACAAAATTAGCAATATCAGTGGCCTTATCAATCCAAAAGTTTTCTAAAGCCTCTATCATTTCAAAAGCTATCTCATCATTTCCCACAGCTTTGTTTTTCTTCATATGTTTCATTGCATCTCTTATTTCGTCTCTTTTTATTGGATCCCCAGTAATCTGTTTCATAATTGATGGTCTATCTCTTCTTTTGGTATCTGAATATAATCTTTGGATGTACTCTGTCCACCTTCTCTTAATTTGGTCCTGCTCCATTAAGATATTGCCCTTTTCATCTTTAATACAGCCAGCTGCATACCATTTTTTCTTATTGACTACAGCTTTCACTTTTTCATGCATTATTTGAACATTTTTATTTTCTAATTCTTCAATCTCCTCGAATCGTTTGTTTAGATATTCTTCCTTTGCTGCCCTTCACATATTCCGAATCCTCATATTTACTCTTCTGTACTCATCCGTGTCTTTCTTCACTCTGCGCCTCATTTCCATCTGATTCAAAATCTCTGATATCATCCACTTCTTCTTAGCTGTCATTCCATATTTAAGGATACACTCTTGAGCACTACTCACCAACACTTTTTGCAAAGTTTTCAACCTTCCACTATCATTTCCACATTGCTTGTATCGCTCTTCTACATTCTGATAGAACTTGGCTTTCACATTTTTATCCTCTATTAATACATTTCATTTTATCTTAGTTTTCACTTTTCTACGCTTTAACTTTTTCAGATCTGCACGTATTCTACCCGTCAAAAGAATATGATCACTTTCATAGTCTGCTCCTGGATAAGTCCTTACTCTTTTAATAGCATTTCGAAACCGTTAATTAATATAATCTATCTGATTTCTGTAGGTTTCTCGAGGGCTTTTCCAAGTATACAAGTTCCTCATGTGACGTTAAAACTTGAATATTTTTTATTACAAATCTGTTCGTTACGCACCATTCTATTAACCTACTACCCCTTTCATTCCTCTGACCTAAGCCAAAAGGGTCAACTGCTCTGCCATGCCTTTCTCCTCCTACCTTTGCATTGAAATCCCCCATAACTATTCTAATATGTTGTGATCCACACTGTTTTATTGCTTCATCCAGTTGATCATAAAACTTGTCTCCTTCATCATCATTGTTATCAGCTGTAGGTGTATAGCACTGGATTAAAGAGATGTCAAATATCCTCCCTTTCAGTCTCATCACTAGAACTCTTTCTGAAATACACCAGAATCCACTTAAACATATATCATATCAGAACTATATGAAAAATCAATGTTACTATTTGTTTGGCAGCCAATCCGGAAGGAAAAAGATTAAAGTCAATCATCACATTCACGGTAGCAAAAACTGAACGAATTAAGTAAATAAATAAATAAATAAATAAATAAATAAATAAAAGGAAAATGTTTTCTTGCCCCACATGCAACGATTGAATATACGATGATCTTACAATACAATTTTTTTTTTACTTCTAACGTCATTTTCCCCAGCAATTGGGGTTCAGACGTTGCCTTTATAGGGGAACTTCTTTTGGGAGTGAGGAATGTCTTGGGGGATGCCCTTTCTGACGCCAACCAATGGCTCTTTGCTTTTGTAAAGCTCCAACTTCTTCTCACCCGCACGAGGAATCGAACCAGGAGCCTCTTGGTTATTGTGCAACTGCTCTGACCATTAAACCACAGCTCCATGGTCTTACTGTACAATATTTGCCCGAAATTGTGGGGAAGTATTTATTTAGCAAAAGGTTGTCAGTTTGGGATTTTTTCAAGACACCCACAAAAAATATTACGAAGCAAGTTATAAACGATCCCAAACTTAAAACATCTATCATTTCTTGCAGATGTAACGCTTATTTTCAAACCCATGGCGTGGTACAGAATAAACTCTTCAAAAGCATTAGTGGAGGGATTTGAAAATGAAAAAAATTACTTATTTTAAAGAAGGTCAGTCATATCCGAGTGGGTTGACTAATTTGAAAGAGCTCAGGTTAATCCTTGAGAAAGTACCATCAGTTGATCCTTTCCAATATTTAACTAAATTGCAGTTATTTTTTGTTACAATTTGTTCTATGGAATCATGAGTTGTTACATTTTCTTGAGGCTGTAATCTCATACTGTAATTTCTGTTTGTCATCTGGTATCTTGGGCCACCTTTAGGTATTACCGCGCACTTTCCAATAAGCGCATGGCTTGGATAAGCGCACCTCATAAAAACTCTATTTTGAATTATAAAATCTGTTTGAGCTGTAAACGCATCAAGAATACTGCACTGCTATGTATCAATGTCTTATCCAAATGATAAACACAATCAGTCAACTAATATAATAAAAAACCTATGGATAAAGAATTGCTAAGAACATAGGCAAATTTTCCAATTTGTTAGCAATGGGTGTCATGTGTGCAGAAAAAGCTAGACGTGTTGAGTACAACCGATTTAATTTGTGAATAGAACACCAAAATTTCGTACAGATATACCTGTTAAATGAAATAAAACATGATAGTCCTGAAACTTATTCGCCAGTATAGGCACTGCTACAAACATGATAGTCCTTACACTCCAGTTTCAATCATTTTCTCTAGTATTAATATCATGGCTTTCCAGATATTAAATGTATATTGCACTTCTGTTCTTGTTTATGAAGAATTTCAATTATTCTTTTTATTTGTATTACTACAATTATTATTATTATTACAATTACCTTTACTTCTAAAAATGGCTCCAGCTAATGCTCAAAAAAGGTTTAACGTGACAAGTCTGAGATCATTCGCTCCAGTGGGCTCAGAAGAGCAATAGATTATGTGCAGGAAAACTTTGATATTTAATCACTGAAGAGCAAAACTCTGTTTTATTTTTTTCATTCTTTCATTGAACTTTGTTTCTAAAATTTATTTCTTTATATCTAAAAAGATGCTTCGTTTAGTTGATTATTCCTGATTTAGCAACCAAACACTTCCAATCTTTCCTCACCCTTTATATTTATTCATTATTCAACGTTAGTTACCTAAAAATCTTGTTTTAAACCATATCGATTGCTCCGCTTTTAACTACTAACCATTTGTCGAAACTCTGAAGGGATGAATAGAAATTGTAATATAGACAAAATTAATTGTAGTAATTTGTTAATAATAAAGCGTTTTTTCAAACGACGAACTATTAATCAATGTTTAATTGCTTTTAGAACTATTAACATATCTGAAAGGCTAAAAAGATCATAAACAGCTTGGCGTGCGTCTTATCTCATTTCGTGACAACAAATAAGACTTTTTGTTAAACAAGATGGCCGGTTAAATTCAATTCTTTTTCCTTTATGATTTAAATATTTTTTTATACATGGAACTGTTTATGTTGGAGAAACAAGAAGAAACTTAAAATTACGTTTTAAAGAATACGATAATCCATTAAATGTAGAGGCTTGGAAACAAGTTGAAGCAAAGAGCAAATATTCGTACCCATGGCCAGTTAGTTCAAGGGATTGTAGTCATGTTTAAAAACAAGAAGATCATAAGGCATGCAGGATAGATAGCATATAAAAGCATGTAGCTTAAATTGACATGGTATACAGCACACGTGAATGAAGCATGCACTGTAAAATATGATCTAATTCTACTAAGCACATTGCTGCACATGGATTAAAACATGTCTTTTGGCTGTAGATGAAGAACAAAAAATTATGTTTTTCTAAATTCAAGATATACCTCTATATCCTGAAATTTATTGCGTGTGAAAAAAAACAAAATAAAAATTTATTATAGACCTGCGGTTTTGGAGGGGTCTTTTTTTTGGGGGGGGGGAATATATGAATTTTATTAAGATGTAAAGCATATTATATATTTGATATATTATAATGTAAGACTGTTTTTGCGAAGTAAGATAGCTTTGGAACTATTGTTAAAAAGCTAGATGTATCATAGAATTGTTAGTAAGATGTAAGATAGCGAGAGGATAATTTGTGAGATCGTATTGAACAACAGCTAGAAACTTACTTCTGTTCCAGATTTCATCGGTTTGTAAAATTTAGACCACATACGTACTTAACGAAATACTCTGTCTCGGCAAAAAGTTCTTTTAAGCTATGAAAGACATTCAATCAATTGAAAGACGTTGGAAAGACAAATACACAAATATTACGAAAGAATGATGGTCCATTTCAGTGTTTGATCTTTAACTGAACTCTGATGATGATTTAAGATAATTCATGCAATTATTATTACAATGCAAAGTTAATGTGATTATTAGTGACATGTAAGGAATATATATATATATATATATTAATTAGGTCATATGTGGTTTAGAAGGGGAACTATACACAACAAATTGTATTTTCCTTGACTTCTTGTCTCCACTTCTTGCTTCTTCTATTTATATTTTTCCTCTTTCATCCTAAGCTAAGCTAGGGTGAAAAAAGAAAAGCTAGGCCTGAGGCCATTTCAGGTTACTTTAAAAATTTGTTTATTTTTACTTTTGAAATCTTATTGGATCATCAACTTGTTTCCTCCGCTTTTCAAATCCATATCGAAAAACATATACACAGTAATCTAAAGAGAAACCTAAGAAATACCCCTTTTCTCAAAATCAGGATAATGTACCTAGTTAATTGACTAATAACGTATACAATGATGATAGAAATATCAGCAAATTAATGAAAATTAATATTAGGTAAAAAACAGCTATATTTATTTTTCATATAAGAGATTGTTTATGACTACCAACAGAAGTTTCAAGTCAGATATAAATAGTTGGTTTTATGTAACGTTACTTCCATATGAATCACGGTATAAAAATAGAGCAAAGTGCCTTCTGCGTGTAATTACCTCTGTAGTCAGATTCAAACTTCAATAGTAACACAAATTCCTTTCATGTTTAAAGTCTCCTGCAGGCATCCTTAGTCCTAGAAGAAGACACTATTAACTGGCTGAAATTCAAACCAATTTTGTTCTGAAGTATGGAGTTAAACATATTAGACCATAAAACCAATTTGTATCATTGAGATGCAATTTGATGCCTAAGTGGAGATCGTTTATCAAGGACTATATTGCTTCATCTCATCACTTTCATAAATGAATCTCTTAGGTCTTTTTTATTGGTGCATTTGAGCACCAATAAAAAAGCACCAAGTTTCGCCCCCCCCCCCCAAGAATTAAATATTTCAAATCTTGAAAACCCATAAAGAAATCTAGTATACACTGGAAAAAACACAAGACACAGGAAGCTTTAAACAATCAGAGAAACTAAAACATAAAATAGAGGACATGAAAGAAAGAGGAAAACCATCAATGGTTTTAATCTGTGAGTTAAATAAATGTTATTCATGCACAAATTGTTGTGCTCTTGTGGCCTTTTTTCCGAGTGTAAACTATATTTTTATATTAAGACTATTTCAACATTTAAAATGTTTCCTTTTTAAGTGTGGAACCTAGTACTAAACTTAATCTATATTTTAAATAAATAATTAAGAGTTGGATAAAAATGTATTGATATAGTTGCAAATTAATTGGGAATGTCATCAATTTGTAGGCTATGCTCTATATTTTTTGTGAAGTATTTAATATTATTATTAGGTTTTGCTTATTCTGTATTACATTCATTAATGGACACAACTGTCAATGGAAGAGGCTACAAGAAGAACAGGTGATCGAAAAGCATGAAGATGCATTCTTAAAAGCAGAAAAGTGCACCTACACCCAATGGCTATGGAAAGTGAAGAAGAAGAATGCTAATTAAAAACCCCACATGTGTTAATATTGCAGAGGTTTTGGACAATGACGAATGGATCTAGGCATTTAGGTATACATAAAAACTACTGTATTAGTAATTACTGATTGTTATTTATTTCCTTCTCTTTAGGAACGTGATTGCTCAACATTTTTGGCAGCTCAATTTTCTTGTAAGCAGAAGACTGTAACTAAAAAAAATGTGTACATAAAATCTTGTGGGACAATGTCCATCTCAAAGAAAAAGAAGTAAAGTAAGAAATAAAATAAATAAAAAGAAAATGTGCTTAAACCCTATTGTAAACTTTTACCTAGGTAAGCACAGATGCAAAAGTTAACCATAGAGGTGGTTTGTATATTTACAATGTTTTTGCTTCTGAATTAAATTATCTATTAAAGACTTGAAGTCCTTAGAAGCCCCATATGTTTATTTACAACAAAATAGCTAGTTAATATATATTTACGCTTTGTGCTATATGCTTTGCTTAGCATATTGTAAACAGCGAAATCTAGATCTTCAAACAAAGCAATCTGAGACCAGAAGCATCCATATTTTCTACATTTCTTTTGATTGTCAAAGTTTGTCTAATTATTGACTGAAATACGTTTTGAATCAGTTTTAGTTAGAATAAATGATGTGACTTATTGCTTACAACTTCTTAATAAAAGTAATATAAATATCTATCATTTTATATTATATTGCTCTAATTAGTAAATAGACCTGGATATTCTTTGAGAAACAGGTTCATTGAGTAACTATAGTTTAACAAACATTAATGGCAGCAATTGGCCTATATAGCAGGTATGGTTTATTTTCGGGTTACAGGAAAGCCAATGAAGCATGAATGGTGCTCTAACAAGTGAAATACACTAGCCTCAATTGAAGACTTAAGGACTTCTAATAAAGCTGTTTCTTGTGGACAAGGGAAAATAAAGGAATATTGCTCTTAAAACTGGCACTATTTTCTTCGTTGCTGTTTTGAGGTCAGAGATGCAAGGTAACTATTAAAATCAATTGAATTTTGTAGGTTAACTCTGAGGCAGGTAAATTTGACTTTTTAGCATTTCTCAAACCTAAGGTCAAGCCTAGAGTTCACATATGGCAAATTTGATTAAATGTGACCGCATTTGTTAAAAGAAAAGTAAAATTAATCGTTAGTATAATATCTATATATAATACATTGTAACTTTTAGTTGAAATTATATCAAATAAAGGAAATTTCATTTTTATGCGTTAGGTAACTGGGAAATAACGATTGCTCTTTCAGTTAAATTTGTTTGCACGTTTTGGAGAAAATGGCAAAAGAAAGTGTTGTTTGGGATTTTTTTAGATCACATCAAGTTAACGAGATTCTAACCTGGTATCTTTATTTTGTATCTGCGTAGGACAAAAGTTTCAGCTAATAAGTTGATGGAGATAGATGTAACTGTTAATAGGACGTTGCATCCAGAGCTGAACATTGCATCAATATTAGCTGGAAATGAAGGCAGCTAACATTCTTCTTTTCTTGTGCAGTGTCCAACAACTGTATTTAGGTATGTATTCATATACAATATGTATTTTCTGTACCATTTACCAGCATATATTTTTTTTCTTTCGAAGAAATCGGTGTATATTACCTGTTGATCTGATTAATGTCAATTTCTGTGTGTGCCACTTCACCCTGAATAAAATTCAAAATTTTTCACTTACAAAATTGCTGCTTATAATATTCAGCGTATATTTAGCATGAGATTTTGAGAAGCGGATAGAAAGACAGAAGAGCTACAAAGAAATACAAAAACAATACATTAGATGGACATTATAGTTGCTAGATAATCTCTTCTCTGACTATTGCGACGGTAATTACTTTTAAATAATATAATAAATAAGAGAATTTTGTGTGACTATTGAATCTTCTTTTGTACGATACAAGCAGAAAAAGAAAGGGTAAAAAAATTAATGAAATATTGGTTTATCAACACAAGGTTCTATATTAATTATGACATTTACAATATATTGTGACATATTTGTTATAACGTCGCATGCTCCATTCATCGATGACAATTTCACTATACAAATGGAACAAATTTGCGTTCAAGACTGTATAGAGTAATCATGAACGTTTAATGCATTAATAAAGAATTCTTCATACTTTTTAACTGGAAATGTTACTTTTACTGAAAGTAATTAAACAGTTCCTTACCTGTACACTGTCCATAAATAGGTTGCATATCAACTGATGGATAAGCTTGTATGATCAGTATACATTTGCCAGTTAAAAACTCAGTGTGTTATCGTTGTAAATTGCTTAAAAGTGCTGAAAAGTGCTGAAAACCACTATTTAGTACTTTTAGTGCTGAAAAGTGCTAAAACGTGTTTTTGAATGAGTTTGAGGAACAGTTACCCATTATCGCTATTTGCATTCTTGCTGAAATCAGAATAAAACTAAATGTAGTCATAAATGTGAAAAATAGATATTGTCAAATAGAAACATTAATTTGTTTGATATTTCAATGGGTCGGTATGATGGAGAAGAAATATCAGTTGGTGAGACTGTGCATTTCAAACAGTTTTTACGGAAGTTTCTGCTACCCTTAGGGAGTTTTGATTAAAAATTACTGTAGAATTTTTAACTAGTTCTATATAACCTACATTTGTCTAACGACAAATTCGTTTCATACAGAAAGATCAATAAACATGCCTTATATGTCAATGCGCAAACAAACCATCCGTCACTCATCTTAAGGCTACTAAGTAAGCAGGAAAGTCAGTGAAAGATAATACACAGATTATGATATGGCTGTACTTAAAAGAGTAGAATCCAGAAGCATTGACAAAATCAGAAAAGACTTCCCTGAAATCTTTGAAAAGTTTTGATTTAGAATTACTGTACAAGCTAACCTAAAGATCGTTACTACTTCTAATCCTAAATTTTTAGAACGGTATATTATTTCAATATAGGAAACCTGACAGCCCTCAGTATTTAAATATCCAACCCAACTATCTACCTCTGATTTTAGGATATCTACCGTTTTCGTAGACCAGAGGGACAGAAAATGGTAGAAAAATTTAGTATTTAGAGCTCATTTAGTTCCTAGTGTGTCAAAAGGTCTTTTAAACACTAATGTATCGATATGAAAAAACATACAAAAATAAAAAGACAAATACAAAACCAAAAATATGAGACCTAATAATTCGTTCCCTCTTGAGTATAGTAATAATAATGATAATGATGATTGTAATGAAAGAGTTGCTGACTAACAGACTAGTCTTTGTAGCGTTGGTAAATAGGGGTAGGTACAAACAAAAAGTATTTTAGAATTGCTTATTATGTGTTAAATATGACAAATTAATTTCCATTTTACATTCAAATCTTGTAAAATTGTATAAATTCATTGCAATCACAGACATGATAATATACCCTGGATAAGATATTTAAAACTCTGTCAAAAAAGTAATTTATTTGGTGAAGTCAGATGGTAACACCATAAGACAGAAAAGTCAAAACATAGGATAATAAGTTTAAAAGTGACACAGAGAATGTGATCGAGGACAAAAAAAAAGACATTATTTGCAATCAAAAGAAAATAAAACTTTACATCATTGACCAAAAAGCCCTTGGAGACAAGACCAAAACCTACAGGAAGAAGAAAAAGAGACCAATTCAAGTGAATTAAAATAGAAACTATAGAAACTGTTAAACCGCTAAAAAAATTTGTATTAGACGCATTGGAAAAAGGGAACTTGAAATGTTATCAAGTAACTTAGCTCGAGAGCTAGCTAGACAGTTAGATAGATGGATAGATAGATAGATAGATAGATAGATAAATAGATATACAGATAGATGAATAGATAGATAGATAGATAGATAGATATACAGATAGATAGATAGACAGATAAATAGATGTACAGCTAGATAGATAGATAGATAGATAGATAGATAGATATACAGATAGATAGATAGATAGATAGATAGATGCATAGATACATAGATGCATAGATCCATAGATCCATAGATCCATAGGTCCATAGATACATAGATACATAGATACATAGATCCATAGGTACATAGATCCATAGATCCATAGATACATAGATACATAGATACATAGATACATAGATACATAGATACATAGATACATAGATACATAGATACATAGATACATAGATACA
>RDPX01000522.1:150390-163771 GCA_003991215.1 Morbakka virulenta | reverse complement strand
TCTCTCTCTCTCTCTCTCTCTCTCTCTCTCTCTCTCTCTCTCTCTCTCTCTTTCTCTCTGAAAAGATGTGTATCTGAGCCAATAAGAAGACATTGAGATTAAAAAACTTTTCACGATGAAGAAAAAATCCACGCCAAAGGAGAAACTTCCCTGGCTTGTTGCTGGGCGCTAAATGTGGGTTTTTCACCCATCCATCACTAGATGGTGTGTAACCAATCGATAATAATAATAATAATAATAATAATAATAATAAAAAAAATATGATAACGTTATTAATAATAATAATAAAAATAAGAGTAATAACAATAATGACAATGTAGGAAAGTAAATTCACTGGTTGTTAGTGAAAAAGTGCGGATTTCAAAGAGCCACAAAATGGTATAAATAAGAGCCAGAATGAATTATAGTTCAAGACTTTAAGGTATTTGGGGATAACATGATTCTGTGTGATAAAAGTATTCAAGCAAGAAGGCCAGACATTATCATGGTAGATAAGAAACAGAAGGAAATATAGGTAATTGTTATTGCAATTCCGGGTGATTGCAGTGATTGTGGACAAGGAACATGAAAAGAGAGAAAAGCATGGAGAGTTACAAGAAGAAATGGGATGGCTGGGGAATATGAAGAAGGTTACAGTAATTCATATTCTGACTGGCGCACTAGGATGTATATATGCTTCGAAAATTCCATTGAAAAAAATTGGAATTGGTACAAAGTTACAAGTGGTACAAATGACAGCAAGGATTTTAAGATGTTTTATTTATCAGCTTGTTTCTGATTTTATCCTCCTCACATACCCAGATCAATTAACACCTGTGTCCTGGGCAAGACTTTAAACTGCATCCGGTTGTGGAGTTTCGACGTGGAATAGTGAGGTTACTCTTTGCCACAACTAACTCCAGGTCACCTTTGAGCAAGGTGTAGCCCCCGTCAGCTCTCCCTAAGGCTACAAAGTATAGGGTCGACGTCCAGCGGTGGTAAGTCTGCTTTATGGTCAGCTGTGTGTGGAAATATCAGGCTTGTGTCTGACGTGGACAATACTACCTCAGGAGAATCATGAAACTATTTAGCCGTGGTGAAGGCAGCGTGATAGAGGTGGAGCTTCCATAAACACACCAGGAAAGGAAAACCTTACACAAACCAACTCACTTATTTGTTGATGGAAAATAATATTGAACCAGATAACCGCTTTAACGGAACTGAATTTACTACTGAAGGTGTTGCTTCCGGCATGTAGAGGGTAGAAGACCAGAATTCTCCCGGGCTGTATCCCATTAGTAGCAAGCTAAAGACATTCAAGGCTAATGTGTATCGTAGAGGCGGAGTGTGATAACTAACAGAAGCTCCAAGTGGAAGACTACGGTGGTTAAAGAATGACAATAGGATGACAGTGGAATAGTACTCTGAGGCACAGCTAACTGGAGAAAGAGAAATTGGTGAACGGGCTTATGAGTTGCAGGTGAAGAAAGGAATGTTTGATATAAGTCAAGAACAAATAATATGCGAAATACTTGCCATAAAGAAGGAAGAGCTGTTTTAAAGTGGAAATTGAAGAGATGAAACGAGCTGTCAACAGGAGGGTTCAACGTGTCAATAATGATACAAGTACGGCTGGACGTGTGTCAAACACAGATGAGAGTGATGCTGAGGGAAAGGTACAGGATACTGGAGAAGGTCGCCAAGACAGAAATGCCGAGAAGAACAATCATGATCAGGGAGGGAATGAAATTCTTTATAAAGTGTTTCAAATCCCTGATGAGCTGAAAGAGAAAGAGCAAGAAATCCTGTGTCGGCTGATTTATGTCATTGTTTGCAACGAGTCCCTAGCACCAATCAGTATGAGGTACTGCGATAAGAAAAAGATGACAACTGAGACCAGCAAGACATGCTAAAGTATGTATGAATGGAGAGTATAAGAGAGATACGTGATCTGATAAGGGCAGCAGCAGTTGTAGTCGGTGAAACAGTGGGAGCGAAGGAGCGGAAGGAAAGAAAGGAAAAGGAACCGATGTGGAAGAGACGAATTATGTTAAATTGGCTGGAGGACGAACTAATTAACGTGCCTAAACAAGAACCCATTATGATTGAGAAGGCCAATTAGGAAAAAAGACTAGCAAACTGGAAGGCTCCCGGGCCTGATGGCATTTAAAGATTTTGGTTAAAAAGTTTCACTGTGTTGTACGATGCGCTGGAATTTCGGCTTAATAAGTGTTCGAAAAAAGGCTCTGTCTCTGGAATGGATGGTAGAAGAGAAGACTATTCTGGTGATAAGGCCAATCGCATGTTTAAAAGTGAGGACTGGTATATTTGACGATAAGGTGTACACACACCTTGATGAGAACAGCCTACTCCCTGTGGAGCAAAAAGACTCTGAAATGAGGAGTCAAGGTACCAAGGATCATCCAGCCATCAATAAACAAAGGGTGTCGTGCATACCTATAACTTCCACTATCCAGACGTTGATCTCACCAGGCTATAAATAAAAAAGAAAGCAGAGGGTAGTGCTTTGATAACAATGGAGGAATACGTTGCTAGTGAAAAGTGTTCAAGAGTCTTCCATATGGTAAACACAGACGAGGGTTTGCTGCAGCATGTTGCGAACGAGTTAAAGCACAAGAAGGAACCCATCGAAAGTAAAGCTGAGTACAAATCACGGTTAGAGAGAAAAAGAGCCCAGAGCTGAAAGAGAAAAGAGGTATATGGTCAGTTTGTCAGGGATACTGAGACATTAAAAGCTGTTGTCTCTTTGATTTGGCTTGTAAATGGGGATTTGAAGAGGGAAACTGTAAGCTTGCAAATTTCTGACAGCTGCACAATACCTGACACTAGCAACAAACTCCATCAAGAAGATGTATAACAAAACATCAGATACGAGTAAACGTCGGCCGTGCGGGGAAAGAGTTGAGAATGTAACAAAGATGGTCAGCGCATGTGAGTTGATAACACAATGTGCATATCAAGGCCACCATGGCAATGTGTGTGTCGGTTTATTGGCCACTGTGTCAACGGTATTGCTTTAAAACGGGCGAGAAGTGGTACGATCACAAACCAAAGGAATTAATTGAAAATGACAAAGCAGCTTTGATAACAATGGAGGAATACGTTGCTAGTGAAAAGTGTTCAAGAGTCTTCCATATGGTAAACACAGACGAGGGTTTGCTGCAGCATGTTGCGAACGAGTTAAAGCACAAGAAGGAACCCATCGAAAGTAAAGCTGAGTACAAATCACGGTTAGAGAGAAAAAGAGCCCAGAGCTGAAAGAGAAAAGAGGTATATGGTCAGTTTGTCAGGGATACTGAGACATTAAAAGCTGTTGTCTCTTTGATTTGGCTTGTAAATGGGGATTTGAAGAGGGAAACTGTAAGCTTGCAAATTGCTGACAGCTGCACAATACCTGACACTAGCAACAAACTCCATCAAGAAGATGTATAACAAAACATCAGATACGAGTAAACGTCGGCTGTGCGGGGAAAGAGTTGAGAATGTAACAAAGATGGTCAGCGCATGCCAGTTGATAACACAATGTGTATATCAAGGCCACCATGGCAATGTGTGTGTCGGTTTATTGGCCACTGTGTCAACGGTATTGCTTTAAAACGGGCGAGAAGTGGTACGATCACAAACCAAAGGAATTAATTGAAAATGACAAAGCAATGATCTTTTGGGATTTTAGTATTCAGACCAACAAGTACATTAAGCACAGAAGATTAGACATAACATTGCTTATTAAACGAACCAAAAAGTGCTTCTTCATTTTATGGCACCCTTCATGGAGAGCACAACATTGCTGATAAGCAGGTAGAGAAGATTACAGAGTTTGAAGAATTAATAGTTGAACTTAAGTGGATGTGAAACATGAACCTCACTGTTATTTCTATTGTGGTTGAAGCGCTAGGTTCTATTCCAAAGAAATTAAAGATCAAGTACGGTTTACGTACTACCCAGAAAGCAGCTTTTCTAGGCTCTGCCATTCTACGAAGAGTTTTTTCTGTCTAATGTCACCTTACAGAAAGATAATGACCTGATAGAAAGATAATCGTTACCGACGTAAGAAGAATACGCTCTGCGAATGAAACATAATATTGAAAATATAAATATTAGTAATAATCATGTTGATGATAATGTTAAAAAGATTGATGGGTATATGTAGATAGATAGATAGATAGATCGATAGATCGATAGATTGATGGATAGATGGATAGATAGATAGACAGACAGATGGATAGATAGATAGATTGATAGATAGATAGATAGATAGATAGATAGATGGATAGATAGATAGATAGATAGATAGATAGATGGATAGATAGATAGATACATTGAGACATAGATAGATACATAGGTATATAGGGAGAAAGATAAAGAGATAGATAGGTAGATATATACATAACTACATAGATACATAGGTAGAAAGATAGATAGATAGAAAGATAGATAGATGGATAGATAGATAGATACATAGATACATAGATAGAGAGATAGAGGGATAGATAGATAGATAGATAGATAGATAGATAGATAGATAGATAGAGAGATAGATAGATAGATAGATAGATAGATAGATGGATAGATGGATAGATACATAGATCTATCCAGTACAATCTAGTACAATTAAGTAAAGTGGAATAAAGTAGAAGAGAATAGACTAGAATAGAGTCGGATGAAAGTATTAGAGTAGAGTAGAGTGGATGGAGTGGTGAAGTGTAGAGTAATAGGAGTAAAATAAAGTAAAATAGAATAGAGTGGAGCCGGTTACAAGAATCATGATAGAGAAGAGTAAAGGGTTTAGAGCAGTATAGGGTAATAGGATTAGAGTAGAGTAGAGTAAATGGATTAGTGAAGGGTAGAATAACAGGTTTAGGATTAAGTAAAGTAGAATAAAGTTGAACAAAATAGACTAGACTAGAATAGGGTAGAAGAACAAGACTAGAAAAGAGTAAAAGATTTAGAGCAGAGTAGGCTAAAAGGATTAGAACAGCGTTGAGTAAAAGGAGCAAACCAGAGCAGGGTAAAGTAAAAGAGAAAAGTAGGGTAAAATGACTAGAGTGGAGTAGGCTGGAAGGATTAGTGAAGGGTAAAGTAATAGGATCATAATTTTGTAAAGTAGAATGAGGTAGAACAAAATAGAGTAGAGTAGAGCCGGGTCAAAGGATTATAGTAGAGAAGAGTAAAGGGTGTAGAGTGGAGTAGAGTAACAGGAGTAGTGCAGAGTAAGTAAAAGGATTAAGTAGACGTGTGGAAGAATTTGTGAAGGGTAGAGTAACAGGAGTACAATTAAGTAAAGTAGAATGAATTAGAAGAAAAGGAATGGAGTATGTGAGGTTCCAGGAATTAGAGTGGAGAGCAGTGAAACGTTTATAGTAGTGTAGGGTAAAGGGAGTAGAACAGGATAGGGTAAAAGGATTAGGGTAGAGTAGAGTGGAAGGATAAAAAATGGATAGAGGCACAGGAGTAGAATTAAGTGAGGTAGAATAACGTAGAATAAAATAGACTAAAGTAGAGTCAGGTAAAAGGATTAGAGTAGAGTAGGCTGAAAGGATTACTGAAGGCTGGAGTGACAGGAGTACAATTTTGAAAAGTAGAATGAAGTAGAATAAAATAGAGCAGAGTAGATTGGTGTGAAAGAATTAGAGTAGCTTAGGGTAAACGGATTAGAGTAGAGTAGAGTGGAAGGATTAGAGTAGACTAGGCTGGAAAGATTAGTGAAGGTTGGAGTGACAGGAGAACAATTAGGTAAAGTGGAATTAAGTAGAATAAAATAGAGTAGAGTAGATTGGGCTGAAATAATTACAGTAGCTTAGGGTAAAAGGATAAGAGTAGAGTAGGGCAAAAGGTATGGAGTAGATTGGGGTGAATGAATTAGAGTAGCATAGGGTAAACGGATTAGAGTAGAGTAGAGTGGAAGGATTAGTGAAGAGTAGAGTAACAGGAGTAGAATTAAGTAAAGCAGAATGAACTTGAATAAATCAGACAAGAATAGATCAGGATAAAAGAAGTATAGTAAAGTAAAATATGGTAAAGTAGAGTAGAGAGAATGGATTAGAGTAAAGAAGGGTAAAAGTATTAGAGTGGAGTAGGGAAGAGTAAAAGGCGTCGAGAAAAGTTAAATAAAGTGAAGAGGATTAAAATAGAGTAGAGAGCAATAATGTTAAAGGAGTAGTGTACACTAGGGTGAAAGGAATAGAACAGAGAAGGCTACATAGAATAGAGTAGGGTAAAAGGAATCGAAGAGAGTAGGATAAAAGGATTACAGTCGAGTACGGTGAAAGTGGCAGAGTAAGTAAGGATAAAAGGAGTTGAGTAGAGAATACTAAAGGAAGTAGAGTAAAGTAATAAAAAGTGAAGAAGGATAAAAAAGACTAGAGCAGAGTAGTCTAAAAGAAGAAGAGTAAAGAAAAATAGAGTAGGATAATGTAGAATATGGTAAAAGGACTAGTGTATAGTAGGGTAAAAGGAGTAGAGTAGAGTGACGTAAAAAGATTAGAGTAGAGTAGTGTGAAAGGAGAAGAGTAGAGTGAGGTAAAAAGATTAGAGTAGAATAGTGTGAAAGGAGAAGACTAGAGTGAGGTAAAAGGATTAGAGTAGAGTAGTGTGAAAGGAGAAGACTAGAGTGAGGTAAAAGGATTAGAGTAGAGTAGTGTGAAAGAAGAAGAGTAGAGTGGGGATGAGAGAGCAGAGTAGAGCAGGATAAAAGGTGTGGAGTAGAGTATGGTAAAAGGTGTAATGTAGAGTAGAGTAAAAGGAGAAAGAATAAAGGAAAGTAAAATGAAGTAGAATAAAATAGACCAAAGTAGAGTATGGCAAAAGAAGTAGAGTAAAGAAAAATAGAGTAGAATGAATAAAGAGGAAGTAGAGTAGAGTAAAAGTAGTAGAATAGGGTAAAAGGAGAGGAGTAAAGTAAAACAAAGAAGAGTAAAATAAAATTGAGTGGAGTGGAGTGTAGTAAAATTGAATAGTATAGAAAGGTGTTATTAAGTATAGTAAGGTTAAATATAGTGTTGTATGCTATAGTATAGTGTTTTAAAGTATAGTATAATATAGAACAGTATTGTGCAGAAAAGTAAAGAAGAGTAAATTCTAATATAATCCAAATGACAGAATAACATGGAATAGTAAGGCATAACACGTTCAAATGGGTCAAATATTGAATTTTGTTAACTTGTGTGTTTGATCGAATTCAATCAAATGTGAAAAAACAAAATAATGAAAAAGTAGATAAACAAACGAAAAGGACTGACATACTGAACACAAGTTGATGAGTTTTTTGTATCATCGGAAGCAAGGTGTTATGAATTGGCAAATCCTCTGTTAGCTTTTAAAACAATTTTATCTATTACTATACCACACTGCATAATGTAAATGATTTTGCGTGAGTACTTATTAGGACTTTGTGCTAATTCCGACCTATAATAGTGTATAAAGTAATAATATGCAAAAATCTTGCAAAAAGAGACATACAAATTTATGCCAGCCAGACTAGTTACCTGAATTTGTATCTCGGGGCTCCTCCTCTCATCCAGCTAACAATTAGAAACAGTTTGTAAACATTCCATTTGTTTTTAGATCGACAATGCTTTTTAAGAATAAGCTTTTAAATTGTCCGGCTTAATCGTTGAAATTATTTGTTATATTCACAGAATCTAACCCTATTTATATATATATATATATATATATATATATATATATATATATATATTATAACATAGACAGATATGTTGTAAGTTGAATTTTTCAAAGGCAAATAATTAGACTTATAACCACAACAAAGATGGTAGAAACAATGGAGTATCAGATTTAACAAAAAATGCCCCTGGTCATTTTACCAAATAATTTATTCTACAACATATGTCTATTACTTTTTGGCCACGTTAAAAAAAAATAGTAAATTAAAGAATTTGAAAACCCGAAAATAAAAAAGTTGAATATGAAAAGTGGCGCTGTGCATTGAAGTGGCTTCCACCCCTGCTGACGACCAAAAGTTCTAAAAGACAAAAAATTCGACTAAAAGACCAGAAAAAAGTTCGGATAAGAAAATTCGGTCTAAGAAAATTCAGTTTAAGAAAATTTGGTCTAAAAAAATTCGGTCTAAGAACATTCGTTTCAAGAAAATTCGGTCTAAGAACATTCGGTTTAAGAAAATTCGGTCTAAGAAAATTTGGTCTAAAAATTTCTGTTTAAGAAAATTCGGTCTAAGAAAATTCGGGCTAAGAAAATTTGGTCTAAGAAAATTCGGTTTAAGAAAATTCGGTTTAAGAAAGTTCGGTCTAAGAAAATTCGATCTAAGAAAATTCGGTCTATAGAAAATTCGGTCTAAGAAAATTCGGTTTAAGAAAATTCGGTCTAAGAAAATTTGGTCTAACAAAATTCGGCCTCACATTTTGCTACTTTTATAAACTTTTTACAAATTTTATAAGCAAAATAATTCCGAAAAACATTGCTTCTTTTGCCAATGTTTCTAAATAGCTTTTCAATCATGTCCACAATAATGTCCATCTCAATCATGTCCACATCTGCTAAGTACTTTTAAAGAAACTACCTGATGAATCCTTCATAAAACATCAGGGTAATATCATTGAAGAAGACCATGGCTACTGGAATAAACAGAGAAATAAAGCTTCTGAAAAATAATAGTAGAGAGGGCCAGTACCATATATGTTATATCGGGTAAGAATAATGTTACAACATTAATCTGTGTTTCATGATATGCTCACTCGGACATGTTCCTTACTTCCACTGGACATCTATTTCTTGGTAGATAAATTAGTATGATGCGCCTTCACATCAACACAAGGGGACTAGTGACATACCAGGCACATTTCTCTCTTTTCCAAAGTGTTGTTGCTCACAAAAAGTACCAATATAATCGTATTTATGAAATCAAAACCAATTAAGCTTTTGCTCTAATTAACTTTAAATCATGTGAGGAACAACCAGATCGAAAACGTTGACCAATAATATTGATAGGTTTACTTGTTCTTATATATAAAGAACTATTAAGAGTCACAGTTGTACCCAGCTACTCTTTAGAACCTACAATTCTCTTTCGAATTATTGCCCCACTTTATGCTATGCTCCGTGAAATCTTGGAAATTGCCGCAAGGCAATACTGTTTTCATTCGGAAAACTGTCAACTAGAGCCAGTTTTACCAAATTTTCTAAACCACAGGCCGATCTCTGATATATGAATACATATATATATATATATATATATATATATATATACAGTATATTTCGGATAATCGCAATTCGGATAAACGCAATTTTCGGTTAATTGCAATCTCCCATGTGAAACGGATTTTTCACTACATATTTCAACCTGATAAACGCAATTTTTGGAAGTGTGATTTCGGAAATTTCGGCTAATCGCAATTCCCTGCTGGCGAACTCGGGTCAAAATTCCAGGTAAATATTGTGCGAAAGCCACAAATCCTTTGGAATTTCAACGTTCTGAGCGCTAATATCTTCCTAGGCGGAGGACATTGTTCACCAGAACTTAGCAAAGTTCAGAAAGCAAACTGCGCTCACATCCTTTTTCAAGTCGAATTAAACTATAATACATGTAGTACATTGCAAAAAGAAAAAACAAAAAAAAACTAAAAACGATAAAAGGACAAAAATCAAATGCTTTTAATGAGGCCATAGTGTAATTAGCATTATGACGGTCCCCAGCCCGTTCAAAATCAGAGGGAAGAGCATTTTCGGTTAAACGCAATTTCGGTTAATTGCTATTTTTTCCGTGCAACCGAGGCATTGCGATTATCCGAAATATACTGTACTATATGTATATATATGTATATATATGTATAGGAATATATATATGTATATATATAAAATTCATATACATATATACATATATATATTCATATACATATATATATACATATAGATATATTCATATACATATATAAATATATATACATGCATCAACTGAATTTCCGGTCTATTTCATTTTAACTAGCTTTCCAAACAGTGCAACGCAGTGAATGGATTATTAAAAAAGCAGCATTTCATATGTCGTGGATTTTTGTTTTAAGATTGACTAATAGAATGAAACAACACATGTCTAATATTTACAGAAAAAAACAATGGTAATTACGTTAATCTAAAATGACAATAGTATACACAAGAATTGTTTTATGTGTTTCGGCTATAGAACTTCATCTCTTGTTGAACAGTGAATTTAGTTATAAATTCGAGGTAAAACAGTACAAAGTTATTGGTACAGCAAGGTTCGCCTTTCATTTAGCAGCACTGAAAGTAATTCATAACCAATTATCATCATCTCCTCTTTGTAGACTAAAAGTATGGTCTTGAATTGTTTTACATAGCCAGTTACAAAAAGTGCCTGGCTTTCATTGATCCCTTTGTTTTCCTTTGCCAATCACAAAAATATGACCAGCTTTCTTAATTCTTTCATATTTCTCTCCGTAACAAAAACCTACTTGACTAAGGTATAGTTCCTGTCGAGTGTTGGCGAAATAGGTTTCGACAAAAATAAACATGATGTAAATTACGATCTTCACGTTTGTTCTACAGATGCTCTATATTGTTGTATACTACAGAAGCGCATACTTCACTTAAATTTTGTATAGTTTAGAAAAAAGATAGCGGACTCTATTAGGGTTTGGTATATGTAAAATGGGTCACCGAAAACATAGCTTACAATTTGCCCAGGTCTTTCTTTTCACATTTGCGATAGCCTTTTTTTAAATTCAAGCTGAAGAACCAATGAATACCATCCTACCTAAAAATAATCGAGGAAAAGTAGAAAGGTTTGTTATCTTTTGCTGTTCTTGCAATTCAGGTTATTTATTGTGATGCAAAAATATGGCTTATCTCAGATACATTTCAACTAATTTCAATCCCAAGTTATATTTTACAAAAGTGTTTATGAATCAGGTATATAACGAGGTTGAAAAAACCAGCAACACTGACACACAACCCCAAATAACTTTACATAATGCAGCTCTGAGATAAAAACATCCAATTTCCAAAACTCTTTTCTCCCTCGTGTTGTCATCAACAATTTTATTGACAATCAAAAAAACATGATCTGAACAGGACATCAGAGAAGAATAGTTAACAAAATGTTGCAAAAATCAGAAAGATTATTTTGTGAACCAAGACGCAATGGAGAAGCAACTTAGGTGCAGTTCATGCAGGAACTTGACGGAATTCGAACCACAAACCTTTTTGTGGTTCGAATCCCGTCAAAACCTTTTTGTACTCAAACCTACTCGAACACTACTGCACAAAGTTTGAAACTCGAATTACTTTGGCAATTTCCAAATATCATCGTGCTATTGCACCCAAATAATTTTCAATTTACTGAAAATTCTCCCTTTATCTAAAAAGGAGGTCTTGCCTGTGTCACCTATTTAAGTATGGTTCTTTGCGTGTTTAATCGCCGGTGTAGGCATTACGATGTTAGCATTGATCGATAGAATAAAACAACAATTGGCTAATATTTACAGAAAAAAACCCTTCTGTTAGTTGAATTCAGCTAAAAAAATAGTGCAAGAGTTAAAAATTCTGAACTTTATGGACTCAGAGGAAGCCAGAAGTAGAGGTAGCGCAGAAAAAGCTTACCACTCAGGACATGATAAAGCTCTTACATCTAGTACAAGAGTTCATTGTTGGAAAAGCACAGAGTTCAGCACGGAGGAAAAAAATCTTATTGTAAAGTAATATAAAGAAAAGAAGAAAAAGGCAGACATATCTAAGCTTTTGGATATTCCTTGGTCTACCTACAGTCAGCAGCGTTGTAAAGAAATGTCTGTCTACTGGATCAACAGAAAATAGGCCAAGAAAAGGAAGGCATAAGTTGTTTACAAATAGGGATGAAGTTGCATTGATGAATGTTACTTATATCCAAGACTTGTTTGAAACAATTCCGTCCCGTATTCATAAAGTAATAAGGATGAAAGGACATTTGACAAAATATCAAGGCAAAACTTTTTTTAAAACCATATTTATTGTACATTTGTTTCCTCACATTGTTTTTTAATCTTTGGCACCGCAACATCAAAATCACGAATACTTATGTCCAATGACTGTAAGCAGTTGCCTGTTAGCTTGAAAACAGATTATTCACTATTAAGTTGTCCATCAAATATATTGAGGTGTTTATTACAAACTAATCTTAAGCCCATCTTTTCTTTCTTGTAAATTTTAATAATGCTACCTCTTTCATACCTATAGAATACCATTTATTAATGCGTCATACTCTACTTTTCTGCATTTATACTTACAATAGTTCGATCTGCAAAAAGGTGTTTTGCTCTCCCACAGCTCCTCATTGCAAGTTGAATCCTCTGGATCTTTTCACTCAAAAAAAAAGAAATCTATCAGTTGTTACTGAGACAAGTACATACAGAAATCACACTTTGCTACGCTGTGGTCTCTTTACTAGCTTTGTAGCACTTTTCAACCCTATACTAAACAATATTTTACATTAATGCACTAAACATACTTTTTACTCTTATCAATATTATACTATATTATATTGTACTTGATAATTGTGTATACTTAATAGTATATTATAATTTGTGCTCTCTCAGGGGTTTTTCTCAATACTTTACTATACTATCAAATGTTTAACGAACTATACAAATCTTCGTGTTCTAAAAAATGGTACAATTTGCTGCATGATACCTTATATTACCATATTTGACCTTGAGCCACTAGAGTGAACCATTACTACTGCTATATGGTACCTCTTATCACACTGCATCTTGTTACGTATGAGGTACAAACCTTGACTTCGGTCTAAGAAAATTCGGTTTAAGAAAATTCGGTCTAAGAAAATTCGGTCTAGGAAAATTCGGTCTAAGAAAATTCGGTCTAAGAAAATTCGGTCTAAGAAAATTCGGTCTAAGAAAATTCGGTCTAAGAAAATTCGGTCTATGGAAAAAATGAAATTTTCATAGTCAGGGCCTTCCTTTGATATATCCTCACAAACCTTGACTTCACTGTACTTTATTTTAACACATCAAACCATCTAACGATACAATAAAACATATTTTTCGATATAATATCACACCTTATTACTTAACTTCATAATTTACACCATGTCCTACCTTAGCATCTCTGCTCTGCCATCTTTATCTAAACTACACCAAACTTAGCTGAAGGATGTACCTCTATCTTATACAGCAATATAAACGAAGCAAACTGCAATATTGCGATTGAAATCACATTTATTTTGGTTAAACATTTTTTTTGTTGGTGCTCGATCGGAACAAGGAGGGCCCAGGTGCTAGATGAAGGAAGCACAAATCAAGTGAGTATCTAATGAAACGAAAAAAGAAGAGAGGATCGTATACCTTATACCACTTTTTGTATCTAACAGTAATTAAAGACTTCACACAAATTGTCTAAA
>RDPX01000522.1:133795-147427 GCA_003991215.1 Morbakka virulenta | reverse complement strand
ATAGTATAGCATAGTATAGTACAGTGTGGTATAAAATAGAATAATATAATATAGTATAGTACAGTATAGTTTAAAATAGAATAATATAATATAGTATAATATAGTATAGTACAGTGTAGTATAAAATAGAATAGTATAATATAGTATAGTACAGTGTAGTATAAAATAGAATAGTATAATATAGTATAGTATAGTATAATATACTAAAATAGAGTAATGTAATGGATATTAAAATGTAGTAGAATATAATATAGCATAATATAGTTTACTGTAGTATGGTATAGTATAAAATAGTATAGTATAGTACAGTATAATATAGTATAGTATCGTAAAGTAGTAAAGTATAGTATTTTATAGTATAGAATAGTATGGTCTGATATAGTATAGAATAGTATGGTAATAGTATAATACAGTATAGTATAGCATAGTATAGTATAGTATAATATAGTATAGTACAGTATAGTATAAAATAGAATAGTATAATATAGTATAGTATAGTAAAATAGAGTATAGTAATGTACATTATAATGTAGTAGAATATTATATAGTATAATATAGTATACTGTAGTATAGTATAGTACAGTATAATATAGTATAGTATCATACAGTATAGTATGACAGAGTATAATATAGTATGATATAGTATAGGATAGTATGGTATGGTATAGTATAGTATAATATAGTATAGTATAATATAGTATAGTGAAGTATACTAAATACAAAGTAATGCAAGGTAGTATAGGATAAAAGGATAGAATATTAAAATGTACCATATTATAGTGCAGGATTATACATTATAGCAGGATAAACTATAGAATTGTTTATGATAGCATAGTACAGTGCAGAATTGTTGCAGTATAGAAAAAAAGTTGTTTTACAGTTGACATTATGTTGAAGTATTTACTTTACTGTACAGTATCAAATGGAATAACATAAAAATATTATATTTTTGTCTAATATTGTGTAATCTATTGGAGTATTGTGTAGTATAGTTTATTAAACATATTACATTATCACTATCCACAAAGATAAAGCAGGCACAATGAGTGAATGGTTATAAAGCAATTCGATGGTCCAAACAGGATTTTTTCCTATGTGATTGTGATTACAATATTAAGATCTACGTTGAGAAGACCGTAAAAAATACTTTTAAAAGTACATTGATTAGGTCTTGATGGGACCAGTAATGAACTAGAGAAGTGTGGAATCAACATATTTCACTTGTCTTCAGCTCTGCGTTTGAAAATCAAATCCCATTTTAAGCTGTAAGCCAAGGAATTATCACTAATCCAATAACGACCTTGGTCCACGTGCAAAACAGCATCTGATTGTATCTCAGAAGTGCATCAAGTTATTTGGTCATGGAGTATGCATGTCTCTTGTGGAATAGCACATTGTGAACTAGTGTGGTATTGTACGAAACAGTTACGTTTAACTTCCAACAAAAATAGTGTAGAATAGTGTAGAATAATATAAAATAGAATAGACTGGTATAAAATGGTATAGAATAGTATAGAATGATATAGAATAGTAACGAATGGTATAAAATAGTATAAAATAGTAGAGAATGATAGAGAATAGTATAGAATGGTATAAAATAGTATACAATGATAGAGAATAGTGTAGAATGGTTTAGAATAGTAAAGAATGGTATAGAAGATTACAGAATGGTAGAGAATAGTATAGAATGGTATAAAATAGTATAAAATAGTATATAATGGTATAGAATAGTATTGGATGATGTAAAATAGGCAAGAATAGTATAGAATGGTAAAGAATGGTATAAAATGGTATAGAATGGTATAGAATAATGTAGAATAGTAGAGAATGCTATAGAATGGTGCTAATGGTATAGAATGGTATAGCATAGTATAAAATAGTATAGAATGATATGAAATGATATGGAATAGTATAAAGTGGTATAGAATAGTATAGAATGGTATAAAATAGTATAGAATAGTATATACTGGTATAGAGTAGTACAAAATGGTTTAAAATAGTATAGAATAGTATAGACTGGTATAAAGTAGTACAGAATGGTAAAGAATGGTATAACATGGTATAGAATGGTATAGAAGGGTATAGAATAGTATAGAATAATGTAGAATAGTATGGAATAGTATCAAATGTTATAGAATGGTATAGAATAGTATAGAATAGTATAGAATAGTATAAAATGGTAAAGAATGGTATAGAAAGGTCTATATAGAATAGTGTAGAATGGTATAAAATAGTAAAGAATGGTATTGAATAGTATAGAATGATATAAAATGCTATGGAATAGTATAAAATGGTATGGAATAGTATAAAATGGTGTAGAATGGTATTGAATGATATAGAATGGTAAGGAATGGAATGGAATGGAATAAAATGGTATAGACTAGTATAGAATGGTATAGAATCATATAAAATAGAATAGACTGGTATAAAATGGTACAGAATAGTATAGAATGGTATAGAATCATATAAAATAATATACTCAATCTGCAGTCAGTACTGTTTCGCCCTTTGTGGGCTCATCAGTGCAGCACAGAGCTTCTGAGACTTAACGTTTTGGCCATGTTGCATTATATATAGAATAATATCGAATGTTACGGAATTGTAGAGAATAGTAAAGAATCGTATAGAATGGCTTAAAATGGTATAGAATAGTATAAAATGGTATCGAATGGTATAGAATGGTATAGAATAGTGTAGGAAGGTATAGAATAGTGTAGAATGGTATAAAATAATATAGAATAGTACAGAATGGTATAGAATGATATAAAATAGAATAGACTGGTATAAAATGGTACAGAATAGTATAGAATGGTATAGAATCATATAAAATGGTGTAGGAAGGTACAGAATAGTGTAGAATGGTATAGAATAGTGTAGAATGGTATAAACTGGTATAGAATAGTATAGAATGGTATAGATTGACATAGAATAGTGTAGGAAGGTATAGAATAGTGTAGGAAGGTATAGAATAGTGTAGAATGGTATGGAATAGTGGAGAATGGTATATAATGGTATGCAATAGTATAGAATAGTATAGAGTAGTATAGAATGATAAACAATAGTGTACAATGCTATATAAGGGTACAAAAAAGTACAGAATAGTATAGAATGTACAAATTGATATACAAAAGAATAGACTTGTATAAAATGATACAGAATAGTATAGAATGGTACAAAATGATATACAATAGTATAGATTGAAATAGAATGGTATAGAATAGTGGAGAATGGTATAGAATGATATACAATAGTGTAGGAAGGTACAGAATAGTGTAGAATGGTATAGAATAGTGTAGAATGGTATAAAATGGTATAGTATTGTACAGAATGGTATAGAATGATATACAATAGTGTAGGAAGGTATAGAATAGTGTAGAATGGTATAGAATAGTGTAGAATAGTATAAAATGGTATAGAATAGTATAGAATGGTATAGAATAGTATAGAATGATAAAGAATAGTGCACAATGCTATATAATGGTACAAAAAAGTACAGAATAGTATAGAATGGTAGAGAATAGTATAGAATGGTACAAAATGATACACAAAAGAATAGACTGGTATAAAATGATACAAAATAGTATAGAATGGTACAAAATGATATACCATAATATAGATTGGTATAAAATGGTATAGAATAGTATAGAATGATATAGAATAGTAACGAATGGTATAAAATAGTATAGAATAGTGCAGAATGGTACGAAATGGCATAGAATGGTATAGCATAGTATAAAATAGTATAGAATGGTATGAAATGGTATAGAATGGTATAAAATGGTATAGAATGGTATAAAATGGTATAAAATAGTATAGAATAATATAAATGGTATAGAATAGTATATAGTGGTATAGAGTAGTACAAAATGGTTTAAAATAAGATAGAATAGTATAAACTGGTATAGAGTAGTACAGATTGGTAAAGAATGGTATAAAAGGGTATAGAATGGTATAGAATGGTATAGAATAGTATAGAATGTGTAAAATCCTATGGAATAGTATAAAATGGTATAGAATAGTATAGAATGGTATAGAATCATATAAAATAATATAATTAATCTGCTGTCAGTACTGTTTGGCCTTTGTGGGCTCATCAGTTCAGCACAGAGCTTCTGTCACATAACTATTTAGACATGTTGCATGATATATAGAATAATATAGAATGTTACAGAATTGTAAAGAATAGTATAGAATCCTATAGAATTGTTTAAAATGGTATAGAATGGTATACAATAGTATAGAATGGTATAGAATAGTACAGAATAGTACAAAATGATATAAAATAGTACAGAGTAATACAAAATAGTATAGAATAGTATAAAATTGTATAGAATAGTATATAATGGTATAAAATAGTTTGGAATAGTATAGAATGGTATAGAATGTTATAGAATGGTATAAAATAGTACTGAATAGTATAGAATGGTATAAGATGGTATAGAATGGTATAGAATGGTATTGAATAGTATAGAATGGTATAGAATCGTAGAGAATAAAAAAGAATTGTATAGAATGGTATCAATTGCTATAGAAAAGCATAGAGTGGTATAGAATGGTATCGAATATTATAGAAAAGTATAAAATGGTATGGAATGGTAAAGAATGGTATAGAATAGTATGGAATGGTAGAGAATTGTAGAAAAAGGTATAGAATGGTAGATAATATTACATATTGGCAGAGAATGGTATAAAATGGTATAGAATATTATAGAATGCTATAAAAAGGTATACAATAGTATAGAATCGTATAGAATAGTATAGAATGGTATATAATAGTATAGAATCGTATAGAATAGTATAGAATGGTGTAAAATGGTACAGAATGATATTGAATGGCATAAAATGGTATAAAATAGTATAGAATAGTGGAGAATGGTATAGAATATTATAGAATAGTACAGAAATAAAGAGAAAAGTATAAAATGGTATAGAGTGGTATAAAATAGTATAGATTGCTATAGAACAGAATAGAATGGTATAGAATGGTGGACAATAGTATAGAATATTATAGACTAGTAAGGAATTGAAGAGAATAGTACAGATTGGCATAGAATGGTATAAAATGGTATAAAATAGTATAGAATGGTAAAAAATGACATAGAATAGCGTAGGAAAGTATAGAATAGTGTAGAATGGTATAGAATAGGGTAGAATGGTACAGAATAGTGTAGAATGGTATAAAATGGTATAGTATAGTACAGAATGGTATAGAATGATATACAATAGTGTAGGAAGGTATAGAATAGTGGAGAATGGTATATAATAGTGTAGAATAGTATAAAATGGTATAGAATAGTATAGAATGGTATAAAATAGTATAGAATGATAAAGAATAGTGCACAATGCTATATAATGGTACAAAAATGTACAGAATAGTACAAAATGGTAGAGAAGAGTATAGAATGGTACAAAATGACATACAAATGAATAGACTGGTATAAAATGATACAGAATAGTACAGAATGGTAAAAAATGATATACCATAGTATAGATTGGTATAAAATGGTATAGAATAGTATAGAATGATATAGAATAGTAACGAATGGTATAAGATAGTATAAAATAGTTTAGAATGGTACGAAATGGCATAGAATGGTAAAGCATAGTATAAAATAGTATAGAATGGTATGAAATGGTATGGAATAGTATAAAATGGTATAGAATAGTATAGAATGGTATAAAAAGGTATAAAATAGTATAGAATAATATAAATGGTATAGAATAGAATAAAATAGTATAAAATGGTATAAAATAGTACAGAATAATATAAATGGTATAGAATAGTATACACTGGTATATAGTAGTACAAAATGGTTTAAAATAGGATAGAATAGTATAGACTGGTACAGAGTAGTACAGAATGGTAAAGAATGGTATAAAAGGGTATAGAATGGTATAGAATGGTATAGAATCATATAGTATAATGTAGAATAGTATGGAATGGTATAGAATTGTAGAGAAAGGTATAGAATGGTAGATAATAGTACAGATTGGCAGAGAATGGTAAAAAATGGTATAGAATAGTATAGAATTGTGTAAAATGGTATAGCATGATATTGAATGGTATAAAATGGTATAAAATAGTATAGAATAGTGTAAAATGGTATAGAATATTATAGAATAGTATAGAATTGAGGTGAAAAGTATAAAATGGTATAGAATGATATTGAATGGCATAAAATGGTACAAAATAGTATAGAATAGTGTAGAATTGCATAGAACATTATAGAATAGTATAGAATTGAAGCGAATAGTATAAAATGGTATAGAATTGTAGAGAAAGGTATAGAATGGTAGATAATAGTATAGAATAGTATAGCATGGTATAAAATGGTATAGAATGATATTGAATGGTATAACATGGTATAAAATAGTATAGAGTAGTGTAGAATGGTATAGAATATTGTACAATAGTATAGAATTGAAGAGAATAGTATAAAATGGTATAGAGTGGAATAAAATAGTATAGAATGGTATAGAACAGAATAGAATGGAATTAAATGGTAGACAATAGTATAGAATTTTATAGAATAGTATGGAATTGAAGAGAGTAAGACAGATTGGCATATAATAGTATAGAATAGTATAGAATAGTATAGAATGATCTAAAATGGTATAGAATAGTATAGAATGCTATAAAAAGGTATATAATAGTATGAAATCGTATAGAATAGTATAGAATGGTATATAATAATATAGAATCGTATTGAATAGGATAAAATGGTAAAGAATAGTATAGAATAGTGTAAAATGGTATAGAATATTATAGAATAGTAAAGAATTGAAGAGAATAGTACAGATTGGCATAGAATGGTATAAAATAGTACGGAATAGTATTTGATGGTATAAATTGGTCTAGAATATTATAGAATAGTAAAGAATTGAAGAGAATAGTACAGATTGGCATAGAATGGTATAAAATAGTNTGGTATAGAACAGAATAGAATGGTATAGAATGGTAGACAATAGTATAGAATATTATAGAATAGTATGGAATTGAAGAGAGTAAGACAGATTGGCATAGAATAGAATAGAATAGTATAGAATAGTATAGAATTATCTAAAATGGTATAGAATAGTATAGAATGCTATAAAAAGGTATATAATAGTATGAAATCGTATAGAATAGTATAGAATGGTATATAATAGTACAGGATCGTATTGAATAGTATTCAATAGTATAAAATGGTATAGGATAGTATAGAATTGTGTAAAATGGTATAGAATATTATAGAATAGTATAGAATTGAAGAGAATGGTGTAAAATGGTATAGAATTGTAGAGAAAAGTATAGAATAGTAGATAATAGTACAGATTGGCAGAGAATGGTATAAAATGGTAGAGAATAGTATAGAATAGTATAAAATCCTATGGAATAATATAAAATGGTGTAGAATAGTACAGTATGGTATAGAATCATATAAAATAATATACTTAATCTGCTGTCAGTACGGTTTGGCCTTTGTGGGCTCATCAATTCAGCACAGAGCTTCTGACACCTAACCTTTTGGCCATGTTGCATGATATATAAAATAATATAGAATGTTACAGAATTGTAGAGAATAGTATAGAATCCTATAGAATGGTTTAAAATGGTATAGATTGGTATAGAATAGCATAGAATAGTATAAAATGCTATGGAATAGTATAAAATGGTGCAGAATAGTACAGAATGGTATAGAATCATATGAAATAATATACTAAATCTGCTGTCAGTACTGTTTGGCCTTTCTGGGCTCATCAGTTCAGCACAGAGCTTCTGCCACATAAAATTTTGGCACTATTGCATGATATATAAAATAATATAGAATGTTACAGAATTGTAGAGAATAGTATAGAATCCTATAGAATGGTTTAAAATGGTATAGAATAGTATACAATAGTATAGAATGGTATAGAATAGTACAGAATAGTACAAAATGGTATAGAATGGTATAGAATGGTATAGAATGGTATATAATGGTATAGAATGATATAGAATAATGACGAATAGTATGGAATAGTATCAAATGGTATACAATGGTATAGAATAGTATAGAATAGTAAAGAATGGTATAGAATAGTATAAAATGGTATCGAATGGAACAGAATAGTATAGGAAAGTATCGAATGGTACAGAATAGTACAGAACGGTATAGAATAGTATAGAATGCTAAAGAATGGTATAAAATAGTGTAGAATAGTATAGAATGGTATAGAATGCTTTAGAATAGTATAGAATGATATAGAATAATACAGATTGGTATAAAATAGTATAAAATGGTATAGAATGATATAGAAGAGTATTGAATGGTATAAAATGGTATGAAATAGTATAGAATGGTATAAAATGGTATAGAATAGTATAGAATGGTATAGAATGACATAGAATAGCGTAGGAAGGTACAGAATAGTGTAGAATGGTATAGAATAGTGTAGAATGGTATAGAATAGTGTCGAATAGTATAAAATGGTATAGAATAGTATAGAATGGTATAGAATAGTATAGAATGGTATAGAATAGTATAGAATGATAAAGAATAGTGCAGAATGCTATATAATGGTACAAAAATGTACAGAATAGTATAGAATGGTAGAGAATAGTATAGAATGGTACAAAATGATACACAAAAGAATAGACTGGTATAAAATGATACAAAGTAGTATAGAATGGTACAAAATGATATACCATAGTATAGATTGGTATAAAATGGTATAGAATAGTATAGAATGATATAGAATAGTAACGAATGGTATAAATAGTATAGAATAGTGTAGAATGGTACGAAATGGCATAGAATGGTATAGCATAGTATAAAATAGTATAGAATGGTATGAAATGGAAAAGAATGGTATAAAATGGTATAGAATGGTATAAAATGGTATAAAATAGTACAGAGTAATATAAATGGTATAGAATAGTATATAGTGGTATAGAGTAGTACAAAATGGTTTAAAATAGGATAGAATAGTATAGACTGGTATAGAGTTGTTCAGAATGGTAAAGAATGGTATAAAAGGGTATAGAATGGTATAGAATGGCATAGAATGACATAGAACAATGCAGAATAGTTTGGAATAGTATCAAATGGTATACAATGGTATAGAATGGTATAGAATAGTATAGAATGTGTAAAATGCTATGGAATAGTATAAAATGGTATAGAATAGTATAGAATGGTATAGAATCATATAAAATAATATAATTAATCTGCTGTCAGTACTTTTTGGCCTTTGTGGGCTCATCAGTTCAGCACAGAGCTTCTGTCACATAACTTTTTAAACATGTTGCATGATATATAGAATAATATAGAATGTTTCAGAATTGTAAAGAATAGTATAGAATCCTATAGAATTGTTTAAAATGGTATAGAATGGTATACAATAGTATAGAATGGTATAGAATAGTACAGAGTAATACAAAATGGTATAGAATAGTATAAAATTGTATAGAATAGTATATAATGGTATAAAATAGTATGGAATAGTATAGAATGGTATAGAATGTTATAGAATGGTATAAAATAGTACAGAATAGTATAGAATGGTATAAGATGGTATAGAATGGTATAGAATGGTATTGAATAGCATAGAATCGTAGAGAATTGTAGAGAATAAAAAAGAATTGTATAGAATGGTATCAATTGCTATAGAAAAGCATAGAGTGGTATAGAATGGTATCGAATATTATAGAAAAGTATAAAATGGTATGGAATGGTAAAGAATGGTATAGAATAGTATGGAATGGTAGAAAATTGTAGAGAAAGGTATAAAATGGTAGATAATATTACATATTGGCAGAGAATGGTATAAAATGGTATAGAATATTATAGAATGCTATAAAAAGGTATACAATAGTATAGAATCGTATAGAATAGTATAGAATGGTATATAATAGCATAGAATCGTATAGAATAGTATAGAATGGTGTAAAATGGTATAGAATGATATTGAATGGTATAAAATGGTATAAAATAGTATAGAATAGTGGAGAATGGTAAAGAATATTATAGAATAGTACAGAAATGAAGAGAAAAGTATAAAATGGTATATAGTGGTGTAAAATAGTATAGATTGCTATAGAACAGAATAGAATGGTATAGAATGGTGGACAATAGTATAGAATATTATAGACTAGTAAGGAATTGAAGAGAATAGTACAGATTGGCATAGAATGGTATAAAATGGTATAAAATAGTATAGAATGGTAGAGAATGACATAGAATAGCGTAGGAAAGTATAGAATAGTGTAGAATGGTATAGAATAGTGGAGAATGGTATATAATAGCGCAGAATGGTATAAAATGGTATAGAATAGTATAGAATGGTATAGAGTAGTATAGAATGATAAAGAATAGTGTACAACGCTATATAATGGTACAAAAATGTACAGAATAGTATAGAATGGTAGAGAAGAGGATAGAATGGTACAAAATGACATACAAATGAATAGACTGGTATAAAATGATACAAAATAGTACAGAATGGTAAAAATGGTATAGAATAGTATAGAATGATATAGAATAGTAACGAATGGTATAAGATAGTATAAAATAGTGTAGAATGGTACGAAATGGCATAGAATGGTAAAGCATAGTATAAAATAGTATAGAATGGTATGAAATGGTATGGAATAGTACAAAATGGTATAGAATAGTATAGAATGGTATAAAAAGGTATAAAATAGTATAGAATAATATAAATGGTATAGAATCGAATAAAATGGTATAAAATGGTATAAAATAGTACAGAATAATATAAATGGTATAGAATAGTATACACTGGTATAGAGTAGTACAAAATGGTTTGAAATAGGATAGAATAGTATAGACTGGTACAGAGTAGTACAGAATGGTAAAGAATGGTATAAAAGGGTATAGAAAGATATTGAATGGTATAAAATGGTATAAAATAGAATAGAATAGTGTAAAATGGTATAGAATATTATAGAATAGTATAGAATTGAAGAGAAAAGTATAAAATGGTATAGAATGATATTGAATGGCATAAAATGGTACAAAATAGTATAGAATAGTGTAGAATGGTGTAGAATAGTATAGAATAGTATGGAATTGAAGAGAATAGTATAAAATGGTATAGAATTGTAGAGAAAGGTATAGAATGGTAGATAATAGTACAGATTAGTAGATAATGGTATAAAATGGTACAGAATAGTATAGAATGGTATAAAATGGCATAGAATGATATTGAATGGTATAGAATGGTATAAAGTAGTACAGAATGGTATAGAAGAGAATAGAATGTTATAGAATGGTAGACAATAGTATAGAATATTATAGAATAGTATAGAATTGAAGAGAATAGTACAGATTGGCATAGAATGGTATAAAAGGGTATGGAAAAGTATAGAGTGGTGTAAAATGGTATAGAATAGAATGGAATGGTATAAAAAGGTGTGTAATAGTATAAAATCGTAGAGAATGGCACAGAATAGTATAGAATGGTATAAAATGGTATAGAATGGTATAGAATGGTATTGAATAGTATAGAATGGTATAGAATCGTAGCGAAAAGTAAAGAATTTTATAGAATAGTATCAAATGCTACAGTATAGCATAGAGTGGTATAGTATGGTATCGAATAATACAGAATAGTATAAAATGGTATAAATTGGTAAAGAATGGTATAGAATAGTATAGAATGGTATAGAATTGTATAGAAAGGTATAGAATGGTATTGGATGGTATCGAATAGTATGAAATGGTATAAAATAGTATAGAATTGTAAAGAGTAGTATAGAATGGTGGACAATAGTACAGATTGGCAGAAAATGGTATAAAATGGTATAGAATATTATAGAATAGTATAGAATTGAAGAGAATGGTATAAAATGGTATAGAGTGGTATAAAATAGTATAGAATGGTATAGAACAGAATAGAATGGAATAGAATGGTAGACAATAGTATAGAATTTTATAGAATAGTATGGAATTGGCGAGAGTAAGACAGATTGGCATAGAATAGTATAGAATAGTATAGAATAGTATATAATTATCTAAAATGGTATAGAAAAGTATATAATGCTATAAAAAGGTATATAATAGTATGAAATCGTAAAGAATAGTATAGAATGGTATATAATAGATTAGAATACTATTGAATAGTATAAAATGGTATAGGATAGTATAGTATAGTGTAAAATGGTATAGAATATTATAGAATAGTATAGAATTGAAGAGAATAGTATAAAATGGTATAGAATTGTAGAGAAAGGTATAGAATTGTAGATAATAGTACAGATTGGCAGAGAATGGTATAAAATGGTACAGAATAGTACAGAATGGTATAAAATGGTATATAATAGTATAGAATCGTTAGAGTAGTATAGAATGGTGTGAAAGGGTATAGAATCGTATTGGATAGGATAAAATGGTATAGAATAGTATAGAATGGTATAAAATGGTATAGGATAAAATAGAATAGTGTAAAATGCTATAGAATATTATAGAATAGTATAGAATTGTAGAGAATAGTATAAAATAGTATAGAATTGTAGAGAAAGGTATAGAATGGTAGATAATAGCACAGATTGGCAGAGAATGGTACAAAATGGTATAGAATAGTATAGAATTGTATAAAATGGTATATAATAGTATAGAATCGTATACAATAGTATAGAATGGTGTGAAATGGTATAGAATGATATTGAATGGCATAAAATGGTACAAAATAGTATAGAATAGTGTAGAATGGTGTAGAATAGTATAGAATAGTATGGAATTGAAGAGAATAGTATAAAATGGTATAGAGTGGTATAAAATAGTATAGAATGGTATAGAACAGAATAGAATGGTATAGAATGGTAGACAATAGTATAGAATATTATAGAATAGTATGGAATTGAAGAGAGTAAGACAGATTGGCATAGAATAGAATAGAATAGTATAGAATAGTATAGAATTATCTAAAATGGTATAGAATAGTATAGAATGCTATAAAAAGGTATATAATAGTATGAAATCGTATAGAATAGTATAGAATGGTATATAATAGTACAGGATCGTATTGAATAGTATTCAATAGTATAAAATGGTATAGGATAGTATAGAATTGTGTAAAATGGTATAGAATATTGTAGAATAGTATCGAATTGAAGAGAATGGTGTAAAATGGTATAGAGTGGTATAAAATAGTACAGAATGGTATAGAACAGAATAGAATGGTATAGAATGGTAGACAATAGTATAGAATATTATAGAATAGTATGGAATTGAAGAGAGTAAGACAGATTGGCATAGAATAGAATAGAATAGTATAGAATAGTATAGAATGATCTAAAATGGTATAGAATAGTATAGAATGCTATAAAAAGGTATATAATAGTATGAAATCGTATAGAATAGTATAGAATGGTATATAATAGTACAGGATCGTATTGAATAGTATTCAATAGTATAAAATGGTATAGGATAGTATAGAATTGTGTAAAATGGTATAGAATATTGTAGAATAGTATCGAATTGAAGAGAATGGTGTAAAATGGTATAGAGTGGTATAAAATAGTACAGAATGGTATAGAACAGAATAGAATGGTATAGAATGGTAGACAATAGTATAGAATATTATAGAATAGTATGGAATTGAAGAGAGTAAGACAGATTGGCATAGAATAGAATAGAATAGTATAGAATA
>RDPX01000522.1:117039-132160 GCA_003991215.1 Morbakka virulenta | reverse complement strand
GAATAGTATAAAATGGTATAGAATAGTATAGAATGGTATAAAAAGGTATAAAATAGTATAGAATAATATAAATGGTATAGAATAGAATAAAATAGTATAAAATGGTATAAAATAGTACAGAATAATATAAATGGTATAGAATAGTATACACTGGTATATAGTAGTACAAAATGGTTTAAAATAGGATAGAATAGTATAGACTGGTACAGAGTAGTACAGAATGGTAAAGAATGGTATAAAAGGGTATAGAATGGTATAGAATGGTATAGAATCATATAGTATAATGTAGAATAGTATGGAATGGTATAGAATTGTAGAGAAAGGTATAGAATGGTAGATAATAGTACAGATTGGCAGAGAATGGTAAAAAATGGTATAGAATAGTATAGAATTGTGTAAAATGGTATAGCATGATATTGAATGGTATAAAATGGTATAAAATAGTATAGAATAGTGTAAAATGGTATAGAATATTATAGAATAGTATAGAATTGAGGTGAAAAGTATAAAATGGTATAGAATGATATTGAATGGCATAAAATGGTACAAAATAGTATAGAATAGTGTAGAATTGCATAGAACATTATAGAATAGTATAGAATTGAAGCGAATAGTATAAAATGGTATAGAATTGTAGAGAAAGGTATAGAATGGTAGATAATAGTATAGAATAGTATAGCATGGTATAAAATGGTATAGAATGATATTGAATGGTATAACATGGTATAAAATAGTATAGAGTAGTGTAGAATGGTATAGAATATTGTACAATAGTATAGAATTGAAGAGAATAGTATAAAATGGTATAGAGTGGAATAAAATAGTATAGAATGGTATAGAACAGAATAGAATGGAATTAAATGGTAGACAATAGTATAGAATTTTATAGAATAGTATGGAATTGAAGAGAGTAAGACAGATTGGCATATAATAGTATAGAATAGTATAGAATAGTATAGAATGATCTAAAATGGTATAGAATAGTATAGAATGCTATAAAAAGGTATATAATAGTATGAAATCGTATATAATAGTATAGTATGGTATATAATAGTATAGAATCGTATTGAATAGTATAGAATAGTGTAAAAGGGTACAGAATATTATAGAATAGTATAAAATTGAAGAGAATAGTGTAAAATAGTACAGAATAGTATAGACTGATCTAAAATGGTATAGAATAGAAAAGAATGCTATAAAAAGCTATATAATAGTATGAAATCGTATAGAATAGTATAGAATGGCATATAATAGTATAGAATCGTATTCAATAGTATTGAATAGTATAAAATGGTATAGGATAGTAAAGAAAAGTGTAAAATGGTATAGAATATTATAGAATAGTACAGAATTGAAGACAATAGTATAAAATGGTATAGAATTGTAGAGAAATGTATAGAATAGTAGACAATAGTACAGATTGGCAGAGAATGGTATAAAATGGTACAGAATAGTATACAATGGTATAAAATGGTATATAATAGTATAGAATCGTATAGAATAGTATAGAATGGTATATAAAAGTAAAGAATCGAATTGAATAGGATAAAATGGTATAGAATAGTATAGAATAGTGTAAAATGGTATAGAATAATATAGAATAGTGTAAAATGGTATAGAATATTATAGAATAGTATAGAATTGAAGAGAATTGTGTAAAATGGTATAGAATTGTAGAGAAAGGTATAGAATAGTAGATAGTGGTACACATTGGCAGAGAATGGTATAAAATGGTACAGAATAGTATAGAATGGTATAAAATCGTAAATAATAGTATAGAATCGTATAGAATAGTATAGAATGGTATATAATAATATAGAATCGTATCGGATAGGATAAAATGGTATAGAATAGTACAGAATGGTATAAAATAGTATAGGATAGAATTAAATAGTGTAAAATAGTATAGAATATTATAGAATAGTATAGAATTGAAGAGAATAGTATAAAATGGTATAGAATTGTAGAGAAAGGTATAGAATGGTAGATAATAGTACAGATTGGCAGAGAATGGTATAAAATGGTATAGAATAGTATAGAATGGTATAAAATGGTATATAATAGTATAGAATCGTATACAATAGTATAGAATAGTGTAGAATGGTGAAGAATATTTTAGAATAGTATGGAATTGAAGAGAATAGCATAAAATGGTATAGAGTGGTATAAAATAGTATAGAATGGTATAGAACAGAATAGAATGGAATTGAATGGTAGACAATAGTATAGAATTTTATAGAATAGTATGGAATTGAAGAGAGTAAGACACATTGGCATAGAATAGTATAGAATAGTATAGAATGGTATAGAATGATCTAAAATGGTATAGAATAGTATAGAATGCTATAAAAAGGTATATAATAGTATAAAATCGTATAGAATAGTATAGAATGGTATATAATAGTATAGGATCGTATTGAATAGTATTGCTTAGTATAAAATAATATAGGATAGTATAGAATAGTGTAAAATGGTATAGAGTATTATAGAATAGTATAGAATTGAAGAGAATAGTGTAAAATGGTATAGAATTGTAAAGAAAGTTATAGAATAGTAGATAATAGTACAGATTGACAGAGAATGGTATAAAATGGTACAGAATAGTATAGAATGGTATAAAATGGTAAATAATAGTATAGAAGCGTATAGAATAGTATAGAATGGTATATAATAGTATAGAATCGTATAGAATTGAAGAGAATGGTGTAAAATGGTATAGAATTGTAGAGAAAAGTATACAATAGTAGATGATAGTACAGATTGGCAGAGAATGGTATAAAATGGTAGAGAATAGTATAGAATTGTATAAAATGGTATAGAATATTATAGAATAGTATAAAATGGTATAGAATTGTAGAGAAAGGTATAGAATGGTAGATAATAGTACAGATTGGCAGAGAATGGTGCAAAATGGTACAGAATAGTAAAGAATGGTATAACATGGTATATAATAGTATAGAATCGTATAGAATAGTATAGAATGGTATATAATAGTATAGAATCGTATTGAATAGGATAAAATGGTATCGAATAGTATAGAATAGCGTAAAACGGTATAGAATAATATAGAATAGTGTAAAATGGTATAGAATATTATAGAATAGTATAGAATTGAAGAGAACGGTGTAAAATGGTATAGAATTGTAGAGAAAAGTAAAGAATAGTAGATAATAGTACAGATTTGCAGAATGGTATAAAAGGGTAGAGAATAGTATAGAATGGTATAAAATGGTATAGAATATTATAGAATAGTATAGAATAGTATAGAATGGTATATAATAGTATAGAATCGTATTGGATAGGATGAAATGGTATAGAATAGTATAGAATGGTATAAAATGGTATAGGATAGTATAGAATTGTGTAAAATGGTATAGAATATTATAGAATAGTATAGAATTGAAGAGAATAGTATGAAATTGTATAGAATTGTAGAGAAAGGTATAGAATGGTAGATAATAGTACAGATTGGCAGAGAATGATCTAAAATGGTATACAATAGTATAGAATGCTATAAAAAGGTATAGAATAGTATGAAATCGTATAGAATAGTATAGAATGGTATATAATAGTATAGAATAGTGTAAAATGGTATAGAATATTATAGAATAGTATAGAATTGAAGAGAATAGTACAGATTGGCATAGAATGGTATAAAATAGTACGGAATAATATTGAATGGTATAAATTGGTATAGAATAGTATAGAATGGTATGAAAAGGTATATAATAGTATAGAATCGTATAGAATAGTAAAGAATGATATATAATAGTATAGAATCGTATTGAATAGGATACAATGGTATAGAATAGTATAAAATAGTGTAAAATGGTATAGAATATTATAGAATAGTGTAAAATGGTATAGAATATTATAGAATAGTATAGAATTGAAGAGAATAGTGTAAAATGCTATAGAATTGTAGAGAAAGGTATAGAATAGTAGATAATAGTACAGATTGGCAGAGAATGGTATAAAATGGTAGAGAAGAGTATAGAATGGTATATAATAGTAAAGAATCCTGTTGAATAGGATAGAATTGAAGAGAATAGTATAAAATGGTATAAAATTGTAGAGAAAGGTATAGAACAGTAGATAATAGTACAGATTGGCAGAGAATGGTACAAAATGGTACAGAATAGTATAGAATAGTATAGAATGGTATATAATAGTATAGAGTCGTATTGGATAGGATAAAATGGTATAGAATAGTATAGAATGGTATAAAATGGTATAGGATAGTATAAAACAGTGTAAAATGGTATAGAATATTATAGAATAGTACAGAATTGAAGAGAATAGTGTAAAATGGTATAGAATTTTAGAGAAAGGTATAGAATAGTAGATAATAGTACAGATTGGCAGAGAATGGTACAAAATGGTACAGAATAGTATAGAATGGTATAAAGTGGTATATAGTAGTATAGAATCGTATAGAATAGTATAGAATGGTATATAATAGTATAGAATCGTATTGGATAGGATAAAATGGTATAGAATAGTATAGAATGGTATAAAATGGTATAGGATAGTATAGAATAGTGTAAAATGGTATAGAATATTATAGAATAGTATAGAATTGAAGAGAATAGTATGAAATGGTATAGAATTGTGGAGAAAGGTATAGAATAGTAGATAATAATACAGATTGGCAGAGAATGGTATAAAATGGTAGAGAATAGTATAGAATGGTATAAAATGGTATAGAACATTATAGAATAGTACAGAATTCAAGAGAATAGTATAAAATGGTATAGAATTGTAAAGAAAGGTATAGAATGATAGATAAGAGTACAGATTGACAGAGGATGGTATAAAATGGTACAGAATAGTATAGAATGGTATAAAATGGTATATAATAGTATAGAATCGTATAGAATAGTATAAAATGGTGTAAACATGGTATAGAATTATATTGAATGGCATAAAATGGTACAAAATAGTGTAGAATAGTGTAGAATGTTATAGAATATTATAGAATAGTATGGAATTGAAGAGAATAGTATAAAATGGTATAGAGTGGTATAAAATAGTACAGAATGGTATAGAACAGAATAGAATGGTATAGAATGGTAGACAATAGTATAGAATATTATAGAATAGTATGGAATTAAAGAGCGTAAGATAGATTGGCATAGAATAGTATAGAATAGTATAGAATAGTATAGAATAGTATAGAATGATCTAAAATGGCATAGAAAAGTATAGAATGCTATAAAAACGTATATAATAGTATGAAATCGTATAGAATAGTATAGAATGGTATATAATAGTATAGAATCGTATTGAATAGTATTGAATAGTATAAAATGGTATAGGATATTATAGAATAGTGTAAAATGGTATAGAATATTAAAGAAAAGTATAGAATTGAAGACAATAGTATAAAATGGTATAGAATTGTAGAGAAAGGTATGGAATGGTAGATAATAGTACAGATTGGCAGAGAATGATCTAAAATGGTATAGAATAGTATAAAATGCTATAAAAAGGTTAATAATAGTATAAAATCGTATAGAATAGTATAGAATGGTATATAATAGTATAGAATAGGATAAAATGGTATAGAATAGTATAGAATAGTGTAAAATGGTATAGAATATTATAGAATAGTAAAGAATTGAAGAGAATAGTACAGATTGGCATAGAATGGTATAAAATAGTACGGAATAATATTGAATTGTATAAATTGGCATAGAATAGTATAGAATGGTATGAAAAGGTATATAATAGTATAAAATCGTAGAGAATAGTATAGAATAGTAAAGAATGGTATAAAATGGTATAGAATGGTATTGAATAGTATTGAATAGTATAGAATGGTATAGAATTGTAGCGAAAATTAAAGAATTGTATAGAATAGTATCAAATGCTATAGAATAGCATAGAGTGGTATAGAAAGGTATTGAATAATATAGAATAGCATAAAATGGTATGGAATCTTAAAGAATGGCGTAGAATAGTATAGAATGGTATAGAATTGGATAGAAAGGTATAGAATGGTATTGGATGGTGTAGAATAGTATGGAATGGTATAAAATAGTATGGAATGGTATGGAGTTGTATGGAATGGCTGACAATAGTATAGATTTGGATAGAATGGTATAGAATAGTATAGAATGGTATAGAATTGTAGACAATAGTATATAATATTATAGAATAGTATGGAATTGAAGAGAGTAAGACAGATTGGTATAGAATGATATAGAATAGTATAGAATAGTATAGAATGATCTAAAATGGTATAGAATAGTATAGACTGCTATAAAAAGGTATATAATAGTATGAAATCGTATAGAATAGTATAGAATGGTATATAATAGTATAGAATCGTATTGAATAGGATAAAATGGTATAGAATAGTATAGAATAGTAAAGAATTGAAGAGAATAGTACAGATTGGCATAGAATGGTATAAAATAGTACGGAGTAGTATTTGATGGTATAAATTGGTATAGAATAGTATAGAATGGTATGAAAAGGTATATAATAGTATAAAATCGTAGAGAATAGTATAGAATAGTAAAGAATGGTATAAATGGTATAGAATAGTATTGAATAGTATTGAATAGTATAAAATGGTATAGAATTGTAGCGAAAATTAAAGAATTGTATAGAATAATATCAAATGCTATAGAATAGCATAGAGTGATATAGAATGGTATCGAATAATATAGAATAGTATAAAATGGTATGGAATCTTAAAGAATGGTATATTATAGTATAGAATCGTATAGAGTAATTTAGAATGGTGTAAAATGGTATAGAATGATATTGAATGGCATAAAATGGTACAAAGTAGTATAATATAGTGTAGAATGGTATAGAACATTATAGAATAGTATAGAATTGAAGAGAATAGTATAAAATGGTATAGAATTGTAGAGAAAGGTATAGAATAGTAGAAAATACTACAGATTGACAGAGAATGGTATAAAATGGTACAGAATAGTATAGAACAGAATAGAATAGTATAGAATGGTAGACAATAGTATAGAATATTATAGAATAGTATGGAATTGAAGAGAGTAAGACAGATTGGCATAGAATGGTATAGAATAGTATAGAATAGTATAGAATGATCTAAAATGGTATAGAATAGTATAGACTGCTATAAAAAGGTATATAATAGTATGAAATCGTATAGAATAGTATAGAATGGTATATAATAGTATAGAATCGTATTGAATAGGATAAAATGGTATAGAATAGTATAGAATAGTAAAGAATTGAAGAGAATAGTACAGATTGGCATAGAATGGTATAAAATAGTACGGAATAGTATTTGATGGTATAAATTGGTATAGAATAGTATAGAATGGTATGAAAAGGTATATAATAGTATAAAATCGTAGAGAATAGTATAGAATAGTAAAGAATGGTATAAAATGGTATAGAATGGTATTGAATAGTATTGAATAGTATAGAATGGTATAGAATTGTAGCGAAAATTAAAGAATTGTATAGAATAGTATCAAATGCTATAGAATAGCATAGAGTGATATAGAATGGTATCGAATAATATAGAATAGTATAAAATGGTATGGAATCTTAAAGAATGGTATATTATAGTATAGAATCGTATAGAGTAATTTAGAATGGTGTAAAATGGTATAGAATGATATTGAATGGCATAAAATGGTACAAAGTAGTATAATATAGTGTAGAATGGTATAGAACATTATAGAATAGTATAGAATTGAAGAGAATAGTATAAAATGGTATAGAATTGTAGAGAAAGGTATAGAATAGTAGAAAATACTACAGATTGACAGAGAATGGTATAAAATGGTACAGAATAGTATAGAACAGAATAGAATAGTATAGAATGGTAGACAATAGTATAGAATATTATAGAATAGTATGGAATTGAAGAGAGTAAGACAGATTGGCATAGAATGGTATAGAATAGTATAGAATAGTATAGAATGATCTAAAATGGTATAGAATAGTATAGACTGCTATAAAAAGGTATATAATAGTATGAAATCGTATAGAATAGTATAGAATGGTATATAATAGTATAGAATCGTATTGAATAGGATAAAATGGTATAGAATAGTATAGAATAGTAAAGAATTGAAGAGAATAGTACAGATTGGCATAGAATGGTATAAAATAGTACGGAATAGTATTTGATGGTATAAATTGGTATAGAATAGTATAGAATGGTATGAAAAGGTATATAATAGTATAAAATCGTAGAGAATAGTATAGAATAGTAAAGAATGGTATAAAATGGTATAGAATGGTATTGAATAGTATTGAATAGTATAGAATGGTATAGAATTGTAGCGAAAATTAAAGAATTGTATAGAATAGTATCAAATGCTATAGAATAGCATAGAGTGATATAGAATGGTATCGAATAATATAGAATAGTATAAAATGGTATGGAATCTTAAAGAATGGTATATTATAGTATAGAATCGTATAGAGTAATTTAGAATGGTGTAAAATGGTATAGAATGATATTGAATGGCATAAAATGGTACAAAGTAGTATAATATAGTGTAGAATGGTATAGAACATTATAGAATAGTATAGAATTGAAGAGAATAGTATAAAATGGTATAGAATTGTAGAGAAAGGTATAGAATAGTAGAAAATACTACAGATTGACAGAGAATGGTATAAAATGGTACAGAATAGTATAGAACAGAATAGAATAGTATAGAATGGTAGACAATAGTATAGAATATTATAGAATAGTATGGAATTGAAGAGAGTAAGACAGATTGGCATAGAATGGTATAGAATAGTATAGAATAGTATAGAATGATCTAAAATGGTATAGAATAGTATAGACTGCTATAAAAAGGTATATAATAGTATGAAATCGTATAGAATAGTATAGAATGGTATATAATAGTATAGAATCGTATTGAATAGGATAAAATGGTATAGAATAGTATAGAATAGTAAAGAATTGAAGAGAATAGTACAGATTGGCATAGAATGGTATAAAATAGTACGGAATAGTATTTGATGGTATAAATTGGTATAGAATAGTATAGAATGGTATGAAAAGGTATATAATAGTATAAAATCGTAGAGAATAGTATAGAATAGTAAAGAATGGTATAAAATGGTATAGAATGGTATTGAATAGTATTGAATAGTATAGAATGGTATAGAATTGTAGCGAAAATTAAAGAATTGTATAGAATAGTATCAAATGCTATAGAATAGCATAGAGTGATATAGAATGGTATCGAATAATATAGAATAGTATAAAATGGTATGGAATCTTAAAGAATGGTATATTATAGTATAGAATCGTATAGAGTAATTTAGAATGGTGTAAAATGGTATAGAATGATATTGAATGGCATAAAATGGTACAAAGTAGTATAATATAGTGTAGAATGGTATAGAACATTATAGAATAGTATAGAATTGAAGAGAATAGTATAAAATGGTATAGAATTGTAGAGAAAGGTATAGAATAGTAGAAAATACTACAGATTGACAGAGAATGGTATAAAATGGTACAGAATAGTATAGAACAGAATAGAATAGTATAGAATGGTAGACAATAGTATAGAATATTATAGAATAGTATGGAATTGAAGAGAGTAAGACAGATTGGCATAGAATGGTATAGAATAGTATAGAATAGTATAGAATGATCTAAAATGGTATAGAATAGTATAGACTGCTATAAAAAGGTATATAATAGTATGAAATCGTATAGAATAGTATAGAATGGTATATAATAGTATAGAATCGTATTGAATAGGATAAAATGGTATAGAATAGTATAGAATAGTAAAGAATTGAAGAGAATAGTACAGATTGGCATAGAATGGTATAAAATAGTACGGAATAGTATTTGATGGTATAAATTGGTATAGAATAGTATAGAATGGTATGAAAAGGTATATAATAGTATAAAATCGTAGAGAATAGTATAGAATAGTAAAGAATGGTATAAAATGGTATAGAATGGTATTGAATAGTATTGAATAGTATAGAATGGTATAGAATTGTAGCGAAAATTAAAGAATTGTATAGAATAGTATCAAATGCTATAGAATAGCATAGAGTGATATAGAATGGTATCGAATAATATAGAATAGTATAAAATGGTATGGAATCTTAAAGAATGGTATATTATAGTATAGAATCGTATAGAGTAATTTAGAATGGTGTAAAATGGTATAGAATGATATTGAATGGCATAAAATGGTACAAAGTAGTATAATATAGTGTAGAATGGTATAGAACATTATAGAATAGTATAGAATTGAAGAGAATAGTATAAAATGGTATAGAATTGTAGAGAAAGGTATAGAATAGTAGAAAATACTACAGATTGACAGAGAATGGTATAAAATGGTACAGAATAGTATAGAACAGAATAGAATAGTATAGAATGGTAGACAATAGTATAGAATATTATAGAATAGTATGGAATTGAAGAGAGTAAGACAGATTGGCATAGAATGGTATAGAATAGTATAGAATAGTATAGAATGATCTAAAATGGTATAGAATAGTATAGACTGCTATAAAAAGGTATATAATAGTATGAAATCGTATAGAATAGTATAGAATGGTATATAATAGTATAGAATCGTATTGAATAGGATAAAATGGTATAGAATAGTATAGAATAGTAAAGAATTGAAGAGAATAGTACAGATTGGCATAGAATGGTATAAAATAGTACGGAATAGTATTTGATGGTATAAATTGGTATAGAATAGTATAGAATGGTATGAAAAGGTATATAATAGTATAAAATCGTAGAGAATAGTATAGAATAGTAAAGAATGGTATAAAATGGTATAGAATGGTATTGAATAGTATTGAATAGTATAGAATGGTATAGAATTGTAGCGAAAATTAAAGAATTGTATAGAATAGTATCAAATGCTATAGAATAGCATAGAGTGATATAGAATGGTATCGAATAATATAGAATAGTATAAAATGGTATGGAATCTTAAAGAATGGTATATTATAGTATAGAATCGTATAGAGTAATTTAGAATGGTGTAAAATGGTATAGAATGATATTGAATGGCATAAAATGGTACAAAGTAGTATAATATAGTGTAGAATGGTATAGAACATTAAAGAATAGTATAGAATTGAAGAGAATAGTATAAAATGGTATAGAATTGTAGAGAAAGGTATAGAATAGTAGAAAATACTACAGATTGACAGAGAATGGTATAAAATGGTACAGAATAGTATAGAACAGAATAGAATAGTATAGAATGGTAGACAATAGTATAGAATATTATAGAATAGTATGGAATTGAAGAGAGTAAGACAGATTGGCATAGAATGGTATAGAATAGTATAGAATAGTATAGAATGATCTAAAATGGTATAGAATAGTATAGACTGCTATAAAAAGGTATATAATAGTATGAAATCGTATAGAATAGTATAGAATGGTATATAATAGTATAGAATAGTATAGAATAGTGTAATATCGTATAGAATATTATAGAATAGTATAGAATTGAAGAGAATAGTACAGATTGGCATAGAATGGTATAAAAGGGTACGGAAAAGTATAGAGTGGTGTAAAATGGTATAGAATAGTATGGAATGGTATGAAAAGGTATATAATAGTATAAAATCGTAGAGAATAGTATAGAATAGTAAAGAATGGTATAAAATGGTATAGAATGGTATTGAATAGTATTGAATAGTATAGAATGGTATAGAATTGTAGCGAAAATTAAAGAATTGTATAGAATAGTATCAAATGCTATAGAATAGCATAGAGTGATATAGAATGGTATCGAATAATATAGAATAGTATAAAATGGTATGGAATCTTAAAGAATGGTATAGAATAGTATAGAATGGTATAGAATTGTATTGAAAGGTATAGAATGGTATTGGATAGTATAGAGTAGTATGGAATTGTGGACAATAGTATAGATTTGCATAGAATGGTATAGAAGGGTTTAGAATGGTATAGAATTATATTGAATGGTACAAAAGTAGTATAGAATAGTATAGAATGGTATAGAATGCTATAGAATAGTATAGAATAGTATAAAATGGTATAGAATGGTAAAGAATGGTATAGAATAATATAGAATAATATAGTATGGTATAGAATGGTATAGAAAGTTATAGAGTAGTTTAGAATGATACAAAATAGTATAGAATGGTATAGAATATTATAGAATGACATAGAATTGTATAAATGATATAGAGTAGTAAAAAATGGTATGGAATAGTATAAAATGGTATAGAATTGTCTAGAATGGTATAGAATATTATATAATAGTATAGAGTGATATAGAATAGTGTAAAATGGTATAGAATAGTATAGAATCGTATAGAATAATATAGCGTAGTATAGAACGGTATTTTATAGTTTGTTTTAGGACATAAGTTCAGAGGGTATAATTAGATATGTTACTATATATCACTCTAGTTTTGTAGACAATAGTTATTTCTTGTTTATTAGAATCTCGTATGGTATTGTATAATATATATCGTATAACTGTCATGTTTGCTAACACATAATATAATAAGAAGCATTACAGAGTCAATTGTATTACAGTAAAGCCTTTTAGAGCATACGTAATGTAAATTTTAATTATCAACTGTAATTGTATGATGTAAAATGTTACTGAATAGTGAAATATAATACATTTTGATATGGTGTAGCTTAGTGTAATACTGTTAATGTAATTCATGTACATTATAGTATAATATAGTTAAGAATGAAATTTATTAAAAGAAATTGATAATAAAATATAGTGTAGTATTGTATATTATGGTATATAGTCCAGCTCAGTATAAGATAGTGTAGATTTGTATACCATAGTAGGTTGTAGAACTGCATTTTATAATAAAGTACAGCATATATATATATATATAATATATATACTGTATATATAGATATGCATATATTTAATTATAGTACAGTAAAGTATATCATTGCTATTGCAATGTATGGTATTGTACAATTAGGTACAGGTTGGTAGAATATAAGCTGTTTTAGTATATCTGGTATAATGTAGTTTAGAAAGTACAGTATAGTATAGTATTGTATATTATAGTTTATTAAAGTACAATATAATATAGTATAATACATTATTTATTTACCGTGCTATTTCTGTAAATACCTGGTCTAGAGAGAGCTCCGCCCTCCAATAAGTAAAATAAGGTTAGTGTAAATATTTGTAATGTACGTTATTTGTCATGCAGAAGAGTCACCTTAAAACAAACTTATCATTTTTCCACGCCTCTTTAAAAATATGCTCCTCTTCAGTAAACATAATACACCTTAAATATAATATTATGTAAAAATTGTACACAGATTTTGTTTCAACCTTTTAAGTAACGCTTTTGTATGATGATGATGATGATGATTATTATTTTTATTACAAGTATTTATGGTAAAAGATATAGCAGTCACAGAGTAATAGTACCAGTAGTATTAAGAGCAGTAGAGTTGTAGTAGTAGAAGCAGGCAATAGTAGTAGTAATAATGGTCATATTGACAGTGTTATCAGTAATAGAGGCAATGGTAGTAATACCAGTTGTAATAGTAGCAGTGGTAATCGTAGTAGTAGTATTAGCAGTAGTAGGCAACAATAGTAGTAGGGCTGTAGCAGAGTAGTAGTAATAATCATACTAGTAGCACTAGCGGTAGTGGTAGAAGTAGTATTAGTACTAAGAGTAATAGCAATAGTAGTTATTAAATAGCAGTAATAGCATTAGTCGTAATAACAGTAGTAACAGTAGCAGTAGCAGTAGTAGAACATGAGAATTGTTATAATTGGGAATATTATTATATATATTATATATAATATTATTATTATTATTAATAGTAGTAGTAGTAGTAGCAAAAGTAGTAACAGTAGTAGTAATAGTAATAAAAGCAGTAATAGTAGTAATAGCAGTAATAGTAGTAGCAGCAACAGTAGTAATAATTGTAGTAGTAATAGTCGTAGTAATAGTCATAGTAGCATTAGTAGTAGTAACAATAACAGTAATAGTAGTAATAGTAGTAGTCCCCTTCGGAGAAGTAATAGTTGTAGCAGTAATTGTAGTAGTCGTTGCAGCAGGATTAATAGCAGAAGTAGCAATAAGGGTGGTACTACTGGTAGTACTAGTAGCAGTCGTTGTAGTAGTGCTAATATTAGTAATAACAGTGATAGTAGTAGGAGTAATACTAACAGCAGTACTAGGAGTAGTTTTAGCAAGAGTAGTAGTTACAGTAGTAACAGTAGTAAGTGTAGTAATAGTAATAATAGCAGTAATAGCAGTAATAATAGTAATAATAGTAATAGTAGTAATAATAGTAATAGTAGTAATAGTAATAATAGTAGTAATAGTAGTAGTAGTAGTAGTAGAAATAGTAGTAATAGTAGTAGTACTATTAGCAGTAGTGGTAGACGTTGTAGTAGTAATAGCATAGATGTATAATTCTAGCATTAATAGTAGTAGCAGTACTAGTAGTAGTTTTAGATGTTGTAGTAATAATAGTAGTGGTACTGGTAATAGTAATAGTAGTAGAAATATTAGTAATAGTAATAACGATGGTAAGAGTAGTAATTGCTACTTGTAGTGGCTGTAGCAGTAGTAGTAGTTATGCTAATTGTAGTTGTGGTAGTAGTAAGAGTAGTATTGGTAGCAGCAATAGTTGTGGTAGCAGTAGCAGAAGGAGTATTAGTAGTAGTAGGAATAGTAGTAGTAATAGTTTTAGTGGTAGTTTTAGAAAGAGGAATTGTAGCAATAGTGGTAACAATAGTAGTAATAGCAAGAGTAGTAATAGTAATAATAGTAGATATAGCACTAGTAGTATAAGTAAAAGTAAAAATAGTGGCAATAGTACTTATAATATTGGGAGTAGTAGTTATAGAAGTAATAGTAGTAGTAATAGTAGTAGTAGTAATAGTAGTAATAGTAGTAGTAATAGTAGTAATAATAGTACTAGCAATAGTAGTAGTAAAAGAAGTACTACTGGTAGGTGTAATCGAAATTGTGATAGAAATAGTAGTAGTAGTTGTAGTAGTAGTAGTATCAGTAGTAGGAGTAGTAGTAGTAGTAATAGTAGTCATAATGGTAACAGTAGTAGTTATTGTAGTAGTAGTAATAGTAGTACATGTAGTAGTACTAGTAGTAGTAGTAG
>RDPX01000522.1:94002-105056 GCA_003991215.1 Morbakka virulenta | reverse complement strand
TTGTGAAAAGTTGAGTGTTTTTGATAAATAAATGGATTTTGCTATCTCTAATTAAATTATAATTTATTGATTTTTAACTTGTACAATCTTCAATTCTTCCTTACATACTTCCTTACATAAAGTTTAAAGTCGATAACAGTTACTCGGGCAAAATTTTCTCCTTTTTCTCCAGTTCATTCTTTTGGTCTCTATCGTTGAACATATCATCCCGATGATATATTTATTTATATATATATACATATATATATATATATATATATATATATATATATATAAGAGATATAATAAGTAGGAAAGAATCAAAAAGCTACACTGTCCATTTCGACAAGCCTGTTTTGTGATTTTACTCACTCGTCAGGAAATGTACAAATAAAAATATTCCAGTAGCGCTTTATACATCTTATTTACAACTTGTGTTGGTAAGCTTAAGTGTTCATTGCTCAGCCATATATATAATATATATATGGCTGAGCCTACCACAGAACGACAAGTTCCTTTACACGGTCGGATTAGTTGATCTCAGGGTACACAGAGGTCAAGGAAGTTGTAAAAATAATACGAAATAAGCAAAAAATATGTGAGAATTGAAGATGGATTTGACCCTGCGATTAAGTTTATTATGGTCAGATGCTCTACCATCTGTTTTCTGTGCATGTTTTCAACTAGATCACTTTTGCAACCACAGCGTTTTATCAAGTGTACAATTACTTCCCCAGGTTCTCCTCCTTGCACATGTCATTCGAATTTCGCTGAGCTTCCCAGAGATCGACGACTGCTGTTCTAAGATCAGAACATTTGATCGCAACATGGACGTGGTTTTTCAAGACACAATGTATAGAGAGAAAACCACCTCACCTTGCCCATAGTAACAGTGATCTACAACAGTGAATTCTTTTCTAGTGTGTCAGAGTGGACGATACTAGCGGATTTTACCCTTTATACATTTTAGAGTGTCATGCCATAGGATGACACCATATATATAAGCGAGAGAATTATTATAATACAAATGGGGAGCATTAGAAAAAGTAGAAAAGTTAAATTATTATTTACCAAACTGGATTTGAACAAACGACTTTACCGACCATGGTCATTTGCTCTAATTTCCGACCTCTGCGCTCGTTTAAAAATTTTAGGCCCAGCGCTTGTTTTAAACCCTACCATTTCTGCAACTGTATGTTTCTTGGGACCTGGGAACTAAACAGGACACTCAAGTGAAAGATGAAGTTGCCAAAAGCATCTAATGTCATCTTACAAAATTTCTTGAAAGTTTCAAATTTTCATTAATATTTCATTTTTTTTGTTGTTGTTCACGATTTAATGACTTTCTTCTTGTTTTTATTGCTTTCTTTATTTCTCAAGAAATAAAATTAACCAATCCTTTTTGTCTTTTCCATCTATCCTAGGAACTCTCAACTCATCTTTCAACTATTCTTCACCAAATATAACACAGAAAGAGGTATCTGTCTGAAAAACAAACCACTAGCCTTTTCTGCTCTCGTTTTCTGTTGTTTGTTTTTAAAAATATATTTGCTTTTCAATTCCTTCTACCCTAATACTAACCTTTTTTACGATTCTCTCTTGAATTTCAAGTGAAATTTTGTTTTGTAATTTGCTCTACTTTTTAATTTATTCAAGTTTATACCAAATAAATTACCACCATTTATAATGTTTCAAAAAATGGTAATTATAATTTATGTCAATCTCTAAGGCATACTAATTTCTGCTGAATATTCAGCCTTAATGAAACTCTATAAGAAATGCCTTTCCTTGCCTTTGAAAATGTTAAATTTATGCCATAATTACTTGATGAAGGGATAATGATCGCTTTTGTTATTTAATGAATAATCAGATTTTCTTGCATATTTTATGTCATTGTGGCATTTTATTACAATCACCGTCGGTAAGGTTTCATACTGAACTGTTGGTATTCTTTATAACTGACATAAGTATGGCTAGAAATAGCAATACATTTGTTTGTTCTACTATTTATCTATCTAGCTTAAAATCGTAGATATTATATAGCTAATTAATGCTATTATTTTATATCTATAAATTATTCATAAAACTCCTTTTACTGTAAATAAATGTATGAACTTTTTTGCATAATTTATTACAAAAATTAAAAATTCCATTCTTGAATGACAATTATAACTATTAAAAAATTATATAGTATTTAGTAATTAAATAAATCAAATAATAAATATTATATATCACAGAAAATAATATAATTTAATATAAATTATAATCATATTATTAATTCGTTGCAAGAGTGATTTGTTCGATTTTCTTATTTGAATACATAAAAAGACTGTTATTTTATAAAATGATTATAATTTTCTATTTCGTGTCTTGAAATTTATTTGCATTTCATTCAATTTATGCATTAACGTACCTTATTATTAGAATCTACATAAAATGTTTTGTTTACTAATATAATAATAAATCGATTTATATTTACATTTGTGAAAACGTGTTACTTTCTCATCTTTTTACTCAAAGTGGTATCTCGTATTTATGTTATGCTTGAGTTTTATCTTGTGTCATGTCACGTCGAATTTCTAAATTTGTTGACTTCATGAGTACTTTTCTTTTCTTTTTGCAATAATGCACATCTCATTCATACCAGCCTTTTACAAATAGATCTATGTCTTACTTATTCAAATAAGTAAAATAACAGATAATATAACACACTTCTTTTTATTCTTCTCCAAATCTACAGATTTTAAGGTTTGCTGAACAAGGAGCGTTGTTCTGGTGGACTTCCTTTGGAAAGACTCAAACTTTTAAAATAAAAAGCAAATCACCTCTTGTGAGCTTTTGCTTCTAGTTGTCTTTGTTTTAGGGAATGCAATTGCCATTTTTAATACTGAGAATGTAGACAAATTAACCACTGGGTTGAACACATTTCTTTCCAGTGATCCTGTTTTTCAACTGCCCCAGATTATACCTGGTGTGAATTAAGCCGAAAACGTTTTTGAAATGCATATTTGATACATTACATAAACTTTTTAATTTAGATATAAATTGCGAGAAGAGGCTGGAATGGCCACAGCTGACGGCTGTGTCTGTGTTGGTTAGAAAAATTATGCCGCCAGTTGTAGCGTATCTTATATAGAGTCATAATAGGGGTTTTTTGAAAAGTTTTTACAGTTGGCATGCTTTAAAATGCCAATGCAATGTGCCCCTGCAGATTTTGTTAACTATGGTTTGGTAACAACAGTTTGTGAAATATATTAGCTTTTCATAGCATTGTTCAAAAATAAACTCGACTCAAAACTTTTGCACAAAAAAAAGCAACAGATTTTAGGAGCAAATGTATCAAGTTTAAAANTTTGGAAAGATTCAAACTTTTAAAATAAAAAGCAAATCACCTCTTGTGAGCTTTTGCTTCTAGTTGTCTTTGTTTTAGGGAATGCAATTGCCATTTTTAATACTGAGAATGTAGACAAATTAACCACTGGGTTGAACACATTTCTTTCCAGTGATCCTGTTTTTCAACTGCCCCAGATTATACCTGGTGTGAATTAAGCCGAAAACGTTTTTGAAATGCATATTTGATACATTACATAAACTTTTTAATTTAGATATAAATTGCGAGAAGAGGCTGGAATGGCCACAGCTGACGGCTGTGTCTGTGTTGGTTAGAAAAACAAATTTCTCATTTCAAAAATAGCTAAATTTATTTTCTTAATGTGTTACTTTTTTTAACTTTGTTTTAATGTATTACACAAATATTAAAATATAAAGTGTGTTTTTTAAATACTCTGTTGAATCATAACCAAAAACAGTGTTTGCTTCCTCATTAGGTATAGTTCCCATGTAGCATTTCTGAGACTTCTTCTTTGTATAAGGTTGTCTCTCTGAAAGCAACCTCTTACTTTTTATTAGACTCCTCATGAATATATTCCTTCGTCATTTCAATGCATGCTTTAATTACAGTTTTAGCCAAACCTTTTAAAGCAGAAATATCAGGAAGTGGAGTGATATCTGGTTTAAAACTCCGTAAGGATTACATTAATACAAATGAGGAAGACAGTGATTCATATTATGACAGCGAATATGATAACGACAGACAAGAAGGACAAATTGACCCACTTATAACATCACTTATGCATCGATTTGGTATCAGGAGAAAGGATATTGACATTGTAGATCTGGATGAAAATGGGCGAGTCATTAACACTGATGAAGGAGACGAAGACGAGGGAACAGCTCAGCAGGCATCTACAAGGGGATTTATAGAGAGTCCATCATTACCAGATGAAGAAGACGAAGATCGTTCTGATCTACGATCATTTCAACTTGGTTTTAAAAACAGACTGATTGGAAGGAACATTATAACATCATTCTTTGGTGGACTTGGAGCTGCTGATGATGGGGGTTTAAATGCTCAAGTAAATGACGATAATGATTATAATAATTCATTTTTTCCCGGAAGGACTGCACGAATTGTAAATGACAAATTTGATGGGCCTGTTGTTTATGAAGAAGAAGGAGCTCTTGATACTGAAGAAAGGGATGAATATCCTAAGGGAGCAGTTGTCCTGCCTTGGAACAAACTTCGACCGTTTTTTATGGATAACGTCAGTGAAAAGTTTTTTGAGGAATAAGCTTCCATAGTTAAAAAAACTGAAACTATTTAAGAATTAGTCACCATGATGGAGGCATGATTACTATCGTTCATACAAAATGCTGATTGATTTTGTGTACCAGTATAGAATAAATTAGCAATTGCAAACTCTTTCGTCAGCCGACAAAGTGATAGCGTTGCCTATTAACTGTAGTTCTGTTTATGGGTTTCACTTATCAAACTAGAAATTGACACATTAATAATCGTTTCAGATAAGAGAATGCACTTTTTTAGGAAGTACTTTAAATTGATCTTTTGGTATAGGTCTGAACTTTTTATGCCGGTTGGTCTGAAATACAAAGAAGTACATTCGAATAGCTGAAGTTTACCTGGCAGACCATTTTCCAACAAAAGATTACCATAATTATAAGGTAAGAAAATCTGTTTCAAGGTTGCAAGAAGAATGGCAGTTGGAATTTATTCCATCCTTGTGGTTGTATGAAGGAAAGTACATGTGGCTGTCACTTCAGGAGATACTGTAAGGCAATACAGTATAACAGGGCCTATCAAAGTTCAGTGTATGTGTGATTAAATGTATTACTGTAGAACACATTATAGTAACTGTAAAATATGATATACTAGGGTATTATAGTTCAGTATACTTTTCTATGGCATGACTTAATGTGGTATAGCATGTAATTATTATGACTTGAGAAGGTAATTATGTCAATTTGACATAATTATGCTTACACAAAAGTCATTTTTGAATAATAACTTACTACAATTATCATGCCAGCTTCAACAAGTCTAACTGTACAAAAAGAAAGCAGATTTCTAGGGATTATTCCTAGATTTAATTTTAATATACATTAACACCTTCATTATAAATTGTACAAAGTTCAACAAATCAGCTATTGGATATATTAATAGATACTGCTTTTCAAATGGGAGCTCTTTAAGAAACTTGATAATCTATTCATGCTAATCCCTTTTAGATCCTTTTAACATTGCGATTTTCATGTTACGGTTTCACTTTTTCAATTTTAATTTAAGCTTTTTCATCACGTTAGCTCAATATCTCATTCCCCCACAAGTTCTTTTGTGTTAATCAGTGTTCTTATTTTTCTATGAATAAATATTGTATGTCATTTAGATTAGGGTAAGATATTCTTTGAAGATATAAGTTGGGTTTTTTCCTCCTGAATGTTGCCTTTAAACAATAGATCCTCGTTGTCAAAGAGAGATCAAAGAACATACCTCCTAGCTAGGTTTTGCCCTTAAATCAGTCGAGAGATTTCTTGCTAGTATTGAAGGGAAACTTTTTCTACAACATAAATATTATGGTTGAAATTTGTTTTAAAAAGATGTGTTAATCACAGTAATTGATGACCCAAAAATTAATCCAATAACTATTTATTTATAACGTCTTTTTGGTCTTGTATCCTCACGGGAGAGTTTGAAACGATGCTCCATGATTCTTTATAATGATGCCATTAATATTCAATTGCCTTTTATTGATAGAAATTAAGAGAATGAATCAGAGTATATATCCCACTACAAAGTCCTAGTATACATCTTTCATTTTGCTAAAAAAATGAACCGTTAATAAACCCGAATCTCCATAGCAGAGGAAATTTCAGCCATTTTGTTGGTATTCAGCTCATCCCTTGTAGAAGATGTTTATTTCTTGTCGATATTCATTGTTGATTCAGAATTCTATTTAGCTTCATTTTGGTTTAAGATTTATTGAAGTGTTTTAATCAAGTGATCATACAGGCCTATATATGGCAACTCATAACTTTTCTTTAAATGAGTGTAACTCGTTCAAGCTAACTAAAAGAGATTTGTAGTAACTGCATTATCTCTATGAGTACTTGTCCTTTTCTTCATTTACTGATTTAACTTGTATAACCTGATGCTGTCAATAGTGTGTTATTTGATCTACAACTTGTAAAACATTACAAATACTTTTAAACGAAAACCATCTCAAGCCAGTAGAACGCCCCAAATAATAACAAACTGACGTTTTAAAATAGGAGTCTTAATGGACTTTCAAAGTAGGGTTAAACGCTTGAAATATTTATAACCAAGAATAATCATTATTAATGAAGAAGGTCCTAAATAGGGGACATAAATAGGGTAAGACAATAAATAAGCTCCATATAAGCCCGTTTAAATCCCCATCTAGCCTGTGGAGTATAGGATTCTATCGCCTGAATGAATATTTATTATCAAGAATGAATATTAGTTTATGAACGGTCCCTATTAAGAATAGATTTGCTGCTTTGTAACAAAAAAAAAGAAGATTAATTCCCACAACAAAGAAGTTTTAATTCCACTGATGGCCTACGCTACATCCACCTCGTCAACGATTTGACAAAATCCCTTTTAAGGAAGACTTTGAGCTCTAAAGAGTCAATAATCAGAAATTCCCTAGTTTTTCTTAGATGAACTCTAAGAAAGACTAAATGTTAGTTCAGCAGAAAGGTTACATAAGACTATAATTTTAATTTATCTATTCCTCCTATCATCAATATCTTATCCTTTGTTCCAGAAAGTTCTATTTATTAAGTCAGAATATTTAAAACCTACTGTCAACAATATCAGAGGTATAATTTTCCCTTTTGGTTCCCTCCCAATTTTACCGCTGAATATGTTCAAAAACTCATTATTTATCATTTTACTTTACATTAATACCATTATCTTATTGTTGTTTCTATTAATAATAATCATCATCATCATCTTCATCATCATCATCAGCATTATTATTATTATGTCATTCTTGAAATACTTTTCCCATATTTCAGTAACCGATTGATAATATGTTAGTGTCCCTTACAAATGAATTTGTGTAGAAGATTTTTTTAAACCTCTACGTTTCAATGAGCAGTTTCTAAATGTAAACAAAGATCAATGGATAATTTATTAATAACCTAATTACAAAAAACCTGAAATAATGTCAGACAAAAACGCTGGTGTAAAAAGTTTCAAACATCACATAGAACTTTGAATAGAAATTTGAGCAAAGCTATGATTTCCAAATAATTTTGGATACTATTATTTTAAAACTATTAGTACATTATTATTATTATTATATAATTATAATATTATTGGATGAAAATATTTAGAGAAAAAATCACGAGAAAAATTATTATATTTTTCGAAAATGTTGAATTCATTTTGTTTTTGCCTTGAAAGTTTTTTGTGCTCAACAAATCCCAAACGTTTATAGTTCTGCTGTTTTCTTCATAACAAAAAGGCTTTCTTATTTAGAAAAAGAAAATTTTATAGGAAACACATTCTCAGGAAAGGAGATTTCATTGAGTTTCAGCCTAACAAATCTCAATGGATGTAAGTGCTGAATTACACATCCTATTCATGTATTTTTATTTTTAATACGACAATTTTTTTGTTTACCAGAATGTTCAGCACTAAAAAAAATACAAGTTTAGACAAATAGAAAAAGCTCCAAATCTCCCATACATGTCGTGTGATGTAAAATCAGTTTTGAAAATAATGATGGTAATCGATTTTACTATAAAAGTATTGGTTGAAATAAAGTCTTGTAGATATTAGCCAGGTTAATCTCATTATACTTTTATATTTATCAGTAAAAATTTGAAATTTAATCTAAATCTTTGAGGCTTGTTCTTTTTACACCTGATTTCTTGCCGTCTATGGGCTTTGATGGCACCCTTCTCATGATACTCGTTTCCAACCATCAACCAATGACCTTGTGAAATTTTAAGCCCCTATGGGATTTATAATCACTAACCTACAACTGCACTAAACTCTGACATTTTTTTAATGAGGGAAGAGCAGTAGCAGCTGTGTTGTCATGAATACTGTATGACCACGCTGCCCCTCTCAGGTATTAAATTAATGTCTTGAAATACAGCAAAAGAGAGTCAATATTGATAAACCCCATTAGCTTCTCAAAAGACGAAAGAAAAGACAAGCGTTTACTTACTGACATGACCTAATATGTGCTTGGTAAGTCGCTAGATCAGCTAATGAATCGTATTTTGAAGCACAACGTATATTTGTGTGCTTTAATCTATAGACAAGAAAAGAAACCAAATGCTGCAATAATTTGGGCGTCCTAGTGTATTGTTATTGCCTCATATTATATTTATGTAATTGCTTATCAGAAAAATTAGTTAGTGAACTATAAAATCTTACAAAGGCACAGTAAATTTACCAGTCGTTAAAAGAACTGTAAAAATATATGTTAATATTAAGTGTTCTTATTTTTACGATTTTCCAACAATTAATAAAAAAAAAATATTTAAAAATACTACAGAGTGTATTTTTTCGGATAAAAGAGGATTACAAAGTATTATTTAGAAAAGTGGCTTGCACAATGCCCACCTCACTCTGCTCCCTGCCTTTCCCCAAAAAAGAAATCAAGTAGAAAACTTTCAAGTAAATTCTTTTTACTGGTATCTGTTTTATATTTAATTATCCCTGTAAACTTTTTATCTGATCTTGTAATAATAATGATAATAGTTTGGTAATACTTAGATTTAAAGATCACATATTAATTGGTATGTTTCAGAAATAGCTATTTACCTAAGTTCAGGTAAGCACAGAATCTTAAAAACTATACAGTATGATTTAACGTATATGTCATACTTATAGATACGTAATAATAATAGTATTTTTAAGTCGCCATATATTACAGCAATAATTTACAAGTAACTTTGTAATATGTGAAGGCCAAGGTTTTGACTCTAACTTCATTAGTCTTTAGGTGACCTAGCTGCATTGCATATTTTGTATTATAAGTCTTGGCATGATCTCAGATTGTTGCTGGAATTTCCGTGCTTACCTCTCTGAGAGTTAAAGACGCCGTGCATGCATAAGGACAGCCATTATTAGTCTTTGTGTCCGGTTGTCAAATCAGGAATTATTCTGACTGCCAATCATGAAATAAACACTATGTACCCACCAAAAATTTCACAGATATGATGTCAAAATGATAAAAGTTGGTATAGTTTATGGTGATTTTGCAAGCAAAATTAATTAAAATCAGTTTTTGCCTTGGTTATAATTGATTAGTGTGCAGCGTTCAGAAGCATCCCCCCCCCCACACACACACCTTCGTAAGATAAAAAAAATAATTTGCTTGACTTCCGTTTGAAATTTTTGTATTTTGAAAATTACTATGAAAATATCTCATTTGTCGAAAAGTAGCACCCTTTTTCTTAACAATTTCTTACATATCAAATGCTTCGTTGTCTTGCTGACACTAACTGCCCCAATTTAATAAGTGCATGTTGATAATTTCATGTTTATGACTCTTGATGAAGTCAACAAGCCAATAAAGACATAGGATATAGAGAGGAATGTGTCCAGAGTTGTCCTCTTATAGTTTGCCAGAAAAATCACCATCTGCTATACACTTCATTTCTGGTTGGTCATTGATGCTACACCAAGCAATAAGTGGTATATATTCGTGTAATATTGTAATATTGAGCAATACAGATAGCTTGAATCCATGCAGAGGATGCGTAAAAGTGTGCTTTAGGAGTATTCTCATGTATTTGTAATATCAAAACCCCATGTTCCTGGGTGAGTTTAGATCTCACAGGAGATGAATCAATGGTTGTGTTTTTCTCTCTCTTTTTTGAAAACATAAGTCGCTTCTTAGACAGAATTCAACTATAATTTAAGCTACATTGTGTTGTACGATAATGCTCTATTTGTCCTATTATACTTAAGCTTTTAAATAGCACAGTGCTTATCCAAGTAATACCATTACCCTTTATTATTAAAACTTACTATGATCAAGAGAATAAGGTAGATTGAATACCAATCCTCTGAATGGAATTAAGTTTTAATTTGATTTGAAACCCTTACACTCCTCAATATGTTTACTGTTGCTATTGCAGATGTCACAAAGATGAAAATGTAGCTTGAAGTTTCATCTTAAATGCTACATAATTAGATTATTGTTAATGCTAACCGTCAAACATTAATTGGTCTGTACCAGCCAAATATTGGTCCATTATACGAGGACCTAACCTCTAAATCAAGTGGTTAATTGCTACCTAAGAGTAGATTAGCTTGCCACAATATTCCCAACGTTGACAAATAGAGTGCATAAGATGCTAGAATAAACACCAATGACTCTTTTGTAAACATTAAGTAGTATTCTTTTAATTCTTTAAGCTGTAATTAATACTGTGAATATATCATTTATTTTGAAAAGGAATACTTTATTTCAAATAACATGGAGGAATTCAATACAACACTGATACCTCAGACCCCACACTGCGCTTACCTCCTTGTTAAACAATATAGCAAAAAAGTGTTTCGTATAACAATTACACCAGTCTATGCTGCATCACTCACAAATCTTCACAAACTAGGAAACGTTGTCATAAATGAAAGAAAAATTCTCAAATTTAAATTGTACCTTGAAATCTTTAACGTCTTTGATGACGACATACGAGCTGCAATTCGCTTCAAACATCTCCTT
>RDPX01000522.1:66479-76749 GCA_003991215.1 Morbakka virulenta | reverse complement strand
CTCTGTCTCTCTCTTTCTGTCTCTGTCTGTCTCTCTCTCTCTCTCTCGTTCTCTCTCGCTCTCTCGCTCTCGCGCTCTCTCTCTCTCTCTCTCTCTCTCTCTCTCTCTCTCTCTCTCTCTCTCTCTCTCTCTCTCTCTCTCTCTCTCTCTCTCTCTCTCTCTCTCTCTCTCTCTCTCTCTCTCTCTCTCTCTCTCTCTCTCTCTCTCTCTCTCTCTCTCTCTCTCTCTACTGCCCTGGATTTGTCCTGATCAAAGCCAGTAGTATCTGCAAAAGACCCATGTGACAAACGGTGGTAAAGAAAGTTTTTATCCCGCGTTAGTGTTTTGGTGAAAATCAACTTAACCTTTAGGGAGGAGGTTTTTTAGTCTTGTTGCCAACCCTCCTGGTAATGGCGTTCACGATACAAACACTGGTTTCTGACATGTCAGTGAAATTTAAAAGGCAGATGTTTTGACCATTAGCCTCCTAATTGGAAATTGGTTCCTTCTTTATCCTATCAGACTTGTGACGAGTTCAGGCTTGTTTTATTTAAAAGAATACGATTCCTTATATTTTCGCAATGACTGATCACATAACGACAAATACTCAAATAGGTGTATGCTTCTAAAGAGAGAATCTTTAAAATAGGAACATGGATTCATAAAAATCTCCTTTTCTACACTTTGCACACATGACGTCAAAATCTAAATTTTGCGACAAAGAAAAAGAGTACCTTTCCTGAATGAAAATGTACTAAATAGCAGGTAGCGTTTTGAAATGGTTTTCGTTACCATAAAACACATAGCGTGGATGAATAGTCTGATATTAAATTGCAGGCATCCACACTACAAACTTGTTAACAAGAGGTTGAGAAGCATATTGCGTTGGGTGCTATAGTCATGCTCAAGGCTAAAATGCATATCCATCCATTCGTATTTTCTAAACTGCAACGGGAAGCAAGCTGAAAATTTCAGTTTGGCATATCTCGATGGTTATTGCAAATCTCTGGGCTTTCGTTCCTCGAATTTCCAGTCCCACTTTGTTGCTGCAAAGACAGCAAGTCATTTTTATTTTTCCAGTCCATCGCTTTACAAAACGCACTCATTTCTCGTTCATCAAGAAGATTCTGACGACGACACAGTGATATGAGATCCTCAGCCTCACTACTAAGGTACCCGCTTGGTGCACTCCCGTTGCTAGAATAACCACTTCCAGTCTCGCTTCTTGTCCTGCTTTCAAAATCTCTCATTAAATTCGTGCCAATAGTGGTATTTGTCTTTTGATTCACAGGCCAGGCCTCACCATCTGAGCCTCTGGCACCAGGTGACAAAAGTCTATACTGTCTACGTTTGGCAACAGAAGTGGGCGTCCGTTGCCCATTTTTGGAACTTGGCTGATTCTCAGTACCATTATCACTTCCATTTTCGCTATTCCCGCCACTATCAACACCACTGCTACTATTACCGCCAGTACCACTATTACGCACAAAAGAATTAACAATCAATTCTTCATTACCGGGCAAAAGCTGCAAAATTTGTGAATAGTAGTCGCGGGTGTCTGTGTCTACAGCCTGGGTGCCTGAAAAATAGGACGATGCCGAAAGTTCAGGTAAATTACTCGACGTCTTTTCGTAACTTAACGAGGTCGAGTCAACGCTGATATTTGAGGCAATGTCACTCGTTGATGGTAACTGACGCGGTGACAAATCCGACGGATCCATTGGTTCGATTACTGGGCTAAAATAATACCGTGACTCCGCATTCTGGGCAGTAGCTTCCTTGTTACCATTTTTATTTCCACATGTTGTCAGTGATATGACCTTACCTTCATCTTCGGTACCTGCTAACGCCCGTGTCACGGCAGCAAAGTCAATACTGATTGCTCCTCGTCTCACTAACGACGCTGCTACAGGAGACAAAAGGATGGAAGCTGGGGTTGATCTTCCAACAGGTTCTTCTTCGTTGATCTCTGCATCTATGCTAACGGAACTCAATGACCTGTAGGCATGAAACGATTGAAAATCGTCAGTCAATAAATGCACTAAGGTTAAACAATACACGTATGCAGCGCGGGTGAAAAACGCAAACAAAGGAATTCGAATTTATTTACCAGAAAAGGAGTCTAAGCTTGGTCTTACACAAATATAAGTTAATGAAAGACTCTCAAAGTTCACTTCAAATACATAAGAAAATATGGAATCATTTTACCTTTCGCATATTATTCAAAACTCTTTAACTACAGGGATTTCTAACTTAAGGCAGTTCTAACTTAAATTATGTGGACGCATTGCAAAACGAATTGAAATCACATGCGTTCAGTCCTGGGTTTGTAAGCTCTCATACACAGTCATTCGCTTCTTTGCTGTGTTTCAGGCTTTAAACGCATGTAGCATACGCAATTCATAAATCAACTAGAACAGTGAAGTATTACTACAATGCCATCAGGTAGAGGGTTTTTAAAACCATGGCTGTCTGAATGAAAAGCACAAATAGAAAAATGCAAACGAAGCAAATCACTTAATCAAGAGGCCAAGTGGATGAAAATTTTCTTTTTACAGACAAGCGCAGACAAATTGAAAGGACGGTTATGGTAAAAGTGGGCATGGAAAAAAAGAAAAGGCCAGGATAAAACGAAAGCTAAGCAAGTGAAAGAAAAACTGTCGCTCAACGGAAAAGAAATAATGAAAACAGAAGAAAAAAACAAGAAATGGGTCCAAGTATATTTCTATGGGAAACCACTAAGGCATCACGTAAATAAGAAATCAATAGTAAGTACGCGTTACTTGCGATGGGTCGGCCAAATTACAAGGCAACTTTCATTTGAACCCGTCCATCAAAATTTACATTGTAATTGAAAGCGGCGCAGAAAGGAAGGTCAACTATCAAGGAAGTATCAATAGAGAAAATCACAAAAGGAAACAAATACAACACATGACACACAAAGTCCTAAAAAGTGTCGTTTATTCCCTTCGCCCCCCCCCAAAAAAAACCCCCCATGTTTACATACATACATACAGGTATATACATATACATATATATTCAACTCAGAATATAAAAACCCTTCCAAAGACCTCGATTTACCCATACGTTTGTTAAAAAAGCCACCCTCATGTACACATCTTCTTAAGGCTTGTGGTAGTAATTTTTAACTCGTGTCTCGATGACTGCTAAAAACCAGAAAATAGGAGTCCACAAAAGTGTGGAACGTGTTCGAGCGAGCAGACCTGAAAATATAATTATGTATACTTTAAACGTAGAAACTTTCGCGGATTTCGGTCAAATCCACAAAAGTTTGTCCCGCGAAAAATTCTGGAGTCCTCGATCCGCAAAAGTTTATGTCCGCGAAATATTTCAAAACAGGTCATCCGCGAAAGTTAATGTCCACGAAAAATTCCAAAACAGTGACGACCCTGCCATTATAGGTCCAAACGATAAAAGTGATGATGACAGTGACGATGAAGAATGGGTAGCTACAGCACATGATAACCATGGTGCTTTTGACATGTTCAATGAAGAGGATCTTTGAAAAACCTTATTGTTTAACCGTTTAACATTCTTGATATCTATTTACAGAAACTGACTTGTTGCTTTATTGCTTTACAAGTATTTTGTTGTATTTATTTTCATACTTTTGAAAGATTCGTTAATTTGTTTTCATGAGAATAAAAAAATATCGTTTTCCTCTTTTGAGGAACAATTAGAACTAACCTTTAAATTTATTAATTTATTGCTGATCCGCGAAAGTTTATGCATGCGAAAAAAAACTTAAACCTCCCATTCGCGAAAGTTTCTATGTTTAAAGTATGCAATAAGAACTATAAGAAATCACCAAAAATTAGTACTATCCCACTTTCCCTAATGTTAATACACATTTAGTTTTTATATCTTGAGTACACCTGCATTTAGTGTGCATTAATATTGAGAGGGTTTTGGACCTTAATCCTGGAATAATATAATAAAATGAAATAGAAAATCAAGCATCGATATTTGGAAATGGGAAAGGGCCAGTAGAAAAACGTAGCAGAGAGTGGTTTCGATGTCACGACCTCTGCGTTATGGGCCGAGCATGGTTCCTCTGCACCACTCTGCTGACGTTCTAACGCGTTATTGTGTAACATAGTCCATTGTAGACCCAATATATTGAGTAGTATTATTAATACTGTAAATTGGGTACATGTGAAACTACCAGAGCATAAAAAGTGTCTAAAATTCAAAATACTAAGAGATATTAGGCACTTTTGATACTCCAGCAGTTTCACATGTACCCAACTAACAGTATTAATACTATTCAATATATTGAGTGTACAATCGACTATGTTACACAATAACAAAAAACATTGTGGCTGTAGTGTAGTGTTCTCCCACGCTTCGCTCGCTCGAACAACAAGAACAAATAAAGTAGACGATGATCAACAACTTACCCAGCAAGAGGTTTTCGCTTTGGTGGGATGCTTGACAAAGTGCTAACATCACTTCCAGTGGGCGTTGTTGGTGTGTACGGCAATCTTTGGGATTCAAAGGGTCTTTTATCGCCGATTCTGACATCGGCAGACTGCTCTCGCATTTCAGCCACTTCGTCTGCGTTTGGTTTTGATGTAATGATGTACTGAAGTGTCCGGTTGCAACTGTGCGGTTTCATGTTACTACGAATACATTGTAAATAGCTAATATATTAAAAAACAATTAATTAATGAACACCACACATTTTCGCATAATTTTAACATTTAATCACTTTTTTGTTTCCATATTAAAGTTGGAACCATAAATAAACCATAAAGGGCGATATTGATATATTGACTCAACAGCGACCTCACTATTAACAAAACAACCGATTTTTTATGGTCTAATCTAAAGCGGTATCTAGTTAAAAAAGGAAATGGAAATCCTTTTTTACATTGCTCCTATTCTAAATATCAAGCTACGATGCATCGGAATAGCAAGACGTAGTTTAGTATAGTATAATTTAGTTTAGTATAGCATAGTATAGTATAGTATAGTATAGTATAGTATGGTATAGTATAGTCAAAAAGGAGTAGAAAAGGTTATGCAGTAATTAAACTCATGCACCCAATAAAGTTGTGCACTTTAGCCAAATAACAGCAAAGTACCCGGCGTTTGTTGGGTAAAAAAGTGCAATTCAGTAGGCTAAAAAGGCCCTATTAAGATAAGGGTAAGGTGTTGCTCAATTAGAAATATGATGGTAGACCATTTTAGTAATTGTAACTAGCAGAAGTACCCGGCGTTTGTTGGGTAAAAAAGTGCAATTTAGTAGGCTTAAAAGGCCCTATCAAGATAAGTGTAATGTATTGCTCAATTAGAAATGTGATGGCAGACCATTTCAGTTAAAAGAGCTACAACTACCCTGACACTTTGGGTGTGGTATAGATATAATACGTAATTTAAACTTTGGTAATCTTACGAAAGATAATGTTAGAGCTTCAAATAATACATTTTATGGTAATACATAATCCAAAAAAGATTAAAAAAAGGAAGAAAAGTCCTCCCCGGCGGGGAATCGAACCTGCTCTCCCGCGTGAGAGGCGGGGATACTCACCACTATATTACCAAGGTCTTGAGCGATAAAGGGGAATACTTTATAGTAAATAAGCTTTTGTCTTTAATCAGCAGTCTTTACACTGAATTTACAACAACATATATTACAGACCATTAAAAAAACTGAAGCCATAGTAGTTCGTTGTGGGGTTTTGCAAGGTGACTGTCTTAGTCCAGTACTCTTTAATATGTGATGTAACACATTCATTTAATATATTATGGCAGAAAAATACAACCAACTTGGTTTTTCACCACACGATAAGAATGATCGCATGTTTAATCCTGTACATAGGTTTCAGTTCGCATGATGCTGCGGTCATTACAATTAGAGAAAGAGAGAACCAGAGGTACATTTCATGTCAGTTGGATTTGTCTCCCTGGATGCCAGAAGCAAGCATGCGTATATCCGGTTCGAGCTGTAAGGTTGTTGTTCGAAGAACTGACTTTAGGTGGTCACCAGTCACTTGTGATCGCTGAGGTGATTTAGTGTTCTTCATACGTGAAAATGTTTGTTCACAGATGTAAGTCGAAACAAAAACACCCAGGTAGCGTTGAGGTTTTGGGTTTGGGAAGAGGTTTGGGAACTGGATGGCTGGAATAAAATTCCACAAGATCACTGACCATGTGGAAATCACGATGTCTTGTGGAACTCAGCAGGTCGATCAGCTCCATCTAATTCCTTGGGAGAAGTCTCGATAGGGATTTTGAAGCAATCGTAAGTTTGAAGAGTACGTACGTATATCCTGAAACCGTGCACGGAATTGCTCACTTAACCCAAAACTATGTGTTGGGTTGGTAGTGTTTAGTGAAACACAACAGCTGAAGTGAGTCAAACAGCCGGACTTCAGTTGAAGCACAAGGAAATCAAGCTTTGATTGAAATGCGAGTACAAACTGATACAGATCACACACTAGATTACTTTCCTACTGGAGGCGCTTGTTCAGATTATTAATGTGGCCAGTCACGTCTGCTGCTACTGCGAGCTTCCATACCCAAGTATCATCAGATAGTTCAACGGCAGACCTGCCTGCTGACTTTATGAAGTCCGAGTTACGCTTCCGTAAATCGAAGAACCATTTCAGTGGGGAACCTGCGCTTAGCCATCGAACTTGAGAGTGGTAAAGAACATCTTTGGCAGTAGTATCAACATCAAAGCCAGTAGACTTCTGAAGTAGTGCAAAAAATTGTCGGTGGTGTAACGCGTGGCGACGAATGTATTTGATGGTCGGTTCTACAACTTTTAAAATATCCGAGATATGAGGGACTTTTGCTAACAGGGCCTGCTGATGTATGAGACAGTGCAGGAATATAGGAAGCTGAACATCTTCCCCAGACTCCCGAAGATGGTCACCAACTCTTCCAACGACGCCACTCTTTTTACCGGTCATATTGGGAGCCCCGTCTGTTGTTAATGACGTAAGTTTATCTTAATTCAAATTGAAACTCTCCAGAGAAGAGGAGACAGCAGTGAATAGATCATAACCAGTAGTAATGCCCTTTAATGATGGCACATCAAGCAATTCATCACTAATCTTAAAGGAATTGTCAATGCCACGAATGAAAATAAGCAGCTGAGCTGTATCATTACTATCCGTAAATTGCCAAGGAGAAATGGGTGAAATGGTGACATGAACTTGACAGCTGTCGTTGCATATTACCGGCAACATCATCTATTCTGCGTATAATAGTATTTCGCGATAAGCTCACGGCATCAAAATCTTTGGATGCGCTGGGACTGACTTCATCAACAATTGCACGCATGCAGTCCCTGATGAATTCTCTATCTGAAACAAAAACAAATCCATTGAGTAGTCCTGCAGTACCTTCGAAAATAAATATCAAACAATATTATGTGCTGGTTAAGCCCATATATCTGGCATGTTAGCATAGCAAAGACTTTATAAAAGCGAGGTACATGTGTAGTAGGTTGAAATCCATTAATAACAACAAAGCTTAACCAACTCATGCAACTAAAAGCGTAGACATGTATGTTGTTACCTGAAAAGGGCTTTCCTCTTTTAGCGATGATGCAAGCCACTCGAAAACTGGCTCCGATGGCTGATTCATTTGTGGCGATCGGTCGAAGCAGTGCAGCCCTTTTCGCTTTCCAGTCGTTTGTCAATGAATCTATTTTTTCAAGCGGTCTTCATTGGACAAGTGCTTGAAAGCTTCGCTGTGATGCCTAACATAATGTATTTTAACGTTGTATTCTTTGAAAACCGTAATAGTTTCCTTGCATATCAAACAGGTAATACAACTACCTGATTGTGCACAACCTTGCTGACCAAGAAGGATGAAACTTCCTATTTTCGGAGTCGACTTTTCGGATTTTCGCGAATCGAGCAGCCATCACATCCCATTCAATTTGAAGATTCGCTCTAGCCTAGCTCAAACATATATAAATCCACACGCATTGTCCAACAAATTTCTTCTTCCGTTCCGACCTTGACTCGTGTAGCTACATCTGGCTTTCTACGTAGGCCACAGAGGGATTCCAAGAACACAGGGGCCTACTCCAAATGACAAAATATTACTAGCAGTCTGTAGTGTAGTTCCCTGTGTTGTTGATGGGTCACATTAAAGTCATATATGTGGCAAGTACCGGTAAACAATTGTCCCATCAAACAATATTTAAGTAGACATATCAAATTCGGATAGTAAACATTGTGTTCTTAATCACTAGTTCAAAATTTGCAAAATCATGACAAAATCGTGGCAATCGGATGGGTTGATTACAGTAAATCCTATGATATGGTGCCTCACACATAGATTCACGAGTGTTTAGAGATGTACGGGCTTGATAGCAGGATAAGGAACATGTTGAGAGCGAGTATGAAATCTTGGAGGACTATGCTACAAAGCGGCGGAAGGGATCTAGGGGAAGTAGCAATAAAAAGAGGTATATTTCAAGGTCTCTCGCCCCTCCTCTTTGTCATAGCGATGATACCACCGACCCTGGTACTCCGGAAAGCTACACCTAGCTACATGTTTAGGGACAAGACTGAATCACCTCCTTCACATGGATGATTTGAAGTTGTTCGGTAAGAGCAAGAGCGATTTAAAGTCACTGTTGAATACTGTTCATGTTTTTAGTGATGATATCAAGATGCAGTTTGGTTTTGGTAAGTGTGCCATCACGGTTTTGAAGAGAGGAAAATTAGTAAAAGATAGTTTTGGAATCGTGTTTGAAAACAATGAGGTATTACGCTTGATTGCCGAGGGCAGTTCCTATAAGTTTCTTGGAATGCTTGAGTTGGATGTCATAAAGCAGAACGAAATGAAAATCAATGTGCAAAACGAGTACATCAGAAGGTTGAGAAAGGTACTTCATTCAAAACTGAATGCTGGAAACCTGGTAAATGCTATAAACACGTGGGCGGTATCTCTCTTCAGATATTGGTGGGAGGTGGAGGTGTCCTAGAATGGACGCAACAGAAGCTAGAACAGCTAGATCGGAAGATAAGAAAGCTAATGCACACGTAGGTTGCTGTGCATCCACGAGCAGCTGTAGACCGCCTCTATGTACACAGAGAAGAAGGAGGTGGAAGTCTGATGAGTGTTTACGACACCGTAAAATATGAAGAAGAAAGCCTAGCAAATACATCAGCAATAAGAGCTCTGACATCATGGGAGCAGTCAAAATGTATTTGAAAAGACCATCTAAAGTGAAAGACATTCAGAAGGATCAGAACAAAAGAGAAAAGAAGGGTGGCAGGACAAGGCAATGCACGGGCAACAAGTGAGGCAGACAAAAGAACTTGAATCCCCATTAAGCTGGCTAGGGTTAGAGAGAAGTAGCTTGAAGCGTCAAACTGAGAGTCTCCTAGTTGCAGCTCAAGACCAAGCACTGTGCACAAACTACAGGAAGCTAAAATTGAACGCACCATTGAATCAGAGCTGTGCAGAATGTGTGAGAAAAAGGACGAGATAGTGTCGCATATCATGAGCGAATGCAGTTCATTGGTTAAGTCAGAATACAAAGGGAGACACGACCGCATTGCAGGAGCTGTACACTGGAGTATCATGAAACTGCATGGGCTACCACACTCAGACAGATGGTATGAACACAGAGCAGAAAGTGTGGTGGAGAATGAAAATGTTAAAATTTTGTGGGACTTCAATGTCTATGTTGATAAGTTTGTTGAAGCGAAGAGAGCAATTACAAAAAAGAAAGAAAACGAGTGTATCCCTGTAGATATTGCTGTCCCAGGTGATGCCCAAACCGCAGCCAAGGAAGAGGAGAAAATTGATAAATATTCGGAATTGGCTCAACAGGTATCTCGTCTCTGGGACGTGAAAACATTGGTGATACCAGTTGTCGTGGGTGCCCTGGGGTCCGTAACAGAGGTTCGCCCCTTATCTTGCCACGGTAGGCGTTGGGTTGTCGTTTGAAACGATACAGAAGGCAGTAATAATAGTAGTAATAGTTGCAATAGTAGTAGTAGTAGTTATAGTAGTAGTAGCAGTAGTAGTAGTAGTGGTAGTAGTATTAGTAATAGTAGTAGTAGTAATAGTAATAGTAGTAGTAGTAGTAATAGTAGTAGTAATAGTAGTAGTAGTAGTAGTAGTAGTAGTAGTAGTAGTAGTAGTAGTAGTAGTAGTAGTAGTAGTAGTAGTAGTAGTAGTAGTAGTAGTAGTAGTAGTAGTAGTAGTAATAACAGTAGTAGTAGTAGTAGTAGTAGTAGTAGTAGTAGTAGTAGTAGTAGTAGTAGTAGTAGTAGTAACAGTAGTAGTAGTA
>RDPX01000521.1:277548-287641 GCA_003991215.1 Morbakka virulenta | reverse complement strand
TCTCTGTCTCTCTCTCTCTGTCTGTCTCTCTCTCTCTCTCTCTCTCTCTCTGTCTCTCTCTCTCTGTGTCTCTCTCTCTGTCTCTCTGTCTGTCTCTCTGTCTCTCTCTCTCTCTCTGTGTCCCTCTCTGTCTGTCTCTCTCTCTCTTTCTCTCTTTGCCTCAAAATATTTCTAATATATAAAAATTAGAAAAGAGAACCTCATCCTTTGACATTTTATCTTCGTAATTTTTAGGAAAATGCCTTTGTGGTTGAGAGATTTACATCAAGAGACAGATTTGGACAGCCCTGCATATCGTTTCAGCCAGGTAAGGTTGCTATTTTAATTTTTTTCCGTTTTTTAGTTGCGATTGGCAAATATTTCATGCTTAATTACTACATTTCATGCAAGGTGAACTTGTGCGTTTTTCAGATTGTTACCCAATGAATTTTAACATAAAGATGTTCTTGCCTTAGTGACTTGATTATAGTCAAACCCTAATTAGTTGTTTTTTTTAATTTTCGCAAAGAGGATACAAATATAATTTGACAATGAAACAAAATGGTCGTGATGCCAAATCAAGAGGAATGCAGTCTTTGAAGCAAATGTGATATGCTTTATGCAAGCAATGTTGAGGGCTGATACTTTGGAAACACTTTGGCAAATATACAGTATTTAACATGGTCATAAATTACACACTGATACTGTTAAAATACTTTCACTGTGATTGCCATCGCTTTAGCGAACGAACTGGTCCATTCTGAAGTGAGCTTTTATGTTATCACGCTCATCACTATTGCCTGTTATTTAATCAGTAGGATTCAGTCTTTTCTCAATGCACCTACAACACTAAATCAGCAGAAAAATTAAGAGTTTGATTTTCACAAACACTTTTGAAGAATTTTGTAATTCTCTTGCCAACTCATCAGGCAGAATCTATTCTTAAACAATAAATCTGCCTTGTTGAAGTTAAATTTATGGTCATACATATTATGTTTTTTGTATCATTTTTAACTTTGATTGTCGTAGTTCAATTTATGGTCACAAATGTAGTTTATCTTGTATCTTTTTTCGGCTAAGGCTTCTTAATTATCCAAATGAATATTTGATGCTTTAATCTGTCATTCAAGAAATTTTTCAACCAAGGAAGTGTTTATCTGCCTATCTCACCGCAGAATACATGTTTTTGGATCTTGCCCTCTGATTTACGATTATCTTCTCCTAACACATCTGTTGCAAACTCGTTGTTGGTGTTTTGTTTAAATGAAGTCCAATCTGATGCTTAGGCTTCGATTCTAAGAAAAACCTCTTAATAACTGATTATGCCACGTGCGGTTTATACTTATTTTGAGTCCATACAACAAATATGCAAGCACAAAAGCTTTTTCGACGCATGCAATTCCGCTTTCATGTTTATTCCACAAGTTGACCAGACACGTTTCTCCACTATTCTAGGGTTAGTGTATGGTTTTGCGTGTCACTGATTTATTCCAATCTCAATAATAACCACTGTCTTCAAGTGTGCTTTATAGATATACAGAGCTGTTCATCTGCTTTTTGCTTGCATCATGATATTGGGCACAACGGATACTCTTTGGATCAGTAGACTATCTAAACCGTGATTTCGTATGCTAGTGGCGAGTACGAAAGCATCTGGGCGTCCAAGAGGGCAACCTCCACGTGGTGACGCCTGGATACNCTTACACACACACACACGAAAGCATCATCTACTCTGGGAAAAGTTTGTGTTCTAATACACATGGCTTTCTTGAGAAGCATCGATAGTTTATCTTGTGCTTTGAAAAAGAAACAGTGGTTGACATGTTGGCTTAATGTTGCTGTTCGCTGGATTAAGGCTTTGCCAGAGTTTCTACAGTGAATGTTGAGTTCGATTTCACAATCTTTAAAACCCTATACAAAAATTAGTTCAAAGTAAATGGAGGAAAAAGTGGTTCTAATATATCCCTTTGCTTTACATCAACGCTGTAACGAACTGTTTGTAACTTTTGTCACCCATATGCGATGGAGGCTATTTAAACGTCTTGCTCTTTGTCGACCTTTGATCTCCTTGTGATTTCTGTTGATCGACTTGCTTTAAAACTACATATGATCTCAGTAAATTATGTAATACTTAGTATTTATGCATTACATATAATCTATGGATTACATATTATTTTTATGCATTATGCATTACTTAATCTTTTTGCGTAAATACATAGAAAAATCATTATTTATAGGCTTATGAAGCAATATGTGAACCAAATAGAAATTGAGACCAATCATATCGACAAACTTTTTCCATGAAGACGATCATCAATAGTTGATGACAATCTGTATCTATTAAATAGAGATTTTATGTTATCTTTTGACAATCGAGTAGCATAATAATATACAAGACTCAGTATTCTTGGCTCTGACTGCGAGGGAGACAAATGAGCATTATATCTTTCTACGCATGCCTGGCTCTGTTAACTATCGTATATTTTAAGTGTCTTTTTTTGTTGGCTTAAATTATTAATTCTTACCGATTGTCTACTATTTCTCTCTCTTTTGTTTTATTTTTTCACCTCTAGAACCTGTAAATCAACTACGACAAACAATGCGGCAAATTTTCTTCAACAATATTGAAACACTTGGTGCTTTTTATTCTCGATTTATGGTAATAGAAACAGCCGGACAAGATAGCAACCAATGTACTTGCAAATAAAACACAAGAACTTTAAATCCTTGCTTAGTTTTGTAATGCAAATTAGCAAAGTGTCGATGAATACCGGTGCCAGTAATACCCAATTGCTCCTTGACAAGCTGCAGAGAAGATTTACATTCAAAACGAGTTCAAATGTGCGTACGAGGCTCCTTGTCAAGCTGGAGAGAGGTTTTATATTCAAAACGAGTTCGAATGTGAGTATGTGTGCAAGATGATCAGTGCATCAGGAAAGAGGATGTGTTTGTAACTGGTGTTTTTCTTTGTTGTGCGATTTAGAAGGTTGTGAAGAAATTTCTTTGTGAAAATATTTATGGGATTTGATAGGAACAATCACAGGAGAAATGCTCTGTTAGCATTAGGTTGTAAAAAATGTTTAATGAGAGCTAGCATGCTTTTTGACGTGTTTGTTATGGTCGGAATCGTGTTCCTTCGTCGTGCTACTGACAACAGAGAAAATTCTCTTCTGTTGTTCGCCCCGCTGTTTATTCTGGTATTTATTCTGGTATTCGTGCTTGATCAAAATCTCATAACTATTTCATGAGGTATGCCCAACCTAGTTCAGTTGTAAGGAGATCGTGGACCATAAGAGCATGGAGAGGTATAGAGAGAATTAAGAGCAAGTATAAGTGAGTGATCTTCGCCCACTTGTATGTCTTCAATGTCAATCACGAGAGGAACTTTGAACAGAGTATATCTGAAGTTTGAAAAAAGTACAAATCAGTAGCACTTCATTCAGAGAAAGAGTCAGGAAGTAAAAGATACAGTATGTACAAGAAGATTACTTAAGTATTTTAGTAGTGTCTTTAGAGGAAGTTAGAAAGAGAGATATTATTTACTGATACGTCCACAGTGGCCCCCTTCTTTGGTTGTGTTGAAGCGACCAGCATCTATAGGTTTCTAGACAAAATGAATAAGTGGACTATTCATCACATAATTACGTCAGCCGTTAATGAAATCCGTAGCTTTAGTTAGTTTTGGTTTTATTTTTTGAGCTTAGTCATTGTGAGCTTCATTTTTCATATTATTTAGTCACATTGTAAACAATAGAGAACGTGTTTTCTTGAATAGATAATTCGTCTGTAACATTGCCCTTCGCATATCAGGTCGACTGTAGAACTTCCAGTAAACCCACACTGTGCCTCAGGGTATATGTGCTCAGCACGTGGCTTCAATCTATTGAGCACCACGCGGGCGAAGGCTTTCCCAACAGCACTGAAGATCGAGGTTCCAAGGTAGTTGCGGTCCTTGCGGTCACCCTGGTTCTTGTCTAGGAAGATGATCTTGGCGTCGCTCATCCCCTAAAGTACAGTCTCTTCCTCCTAGCACTTTATGAGGAGCTGGTGCAACAGAAAAGTCTTTTTTTAAGCCTTAATCACTTGAGGTGGGATGCCCTCTTTTCCTGCAGCATCCTTATTCGCCAATGAGGCGACGGCTTTGATCGGTTTCTCCATTAGAGGTGAGTTGTCCAGCTCTTCTTTGGTAGGCAGGTTGGTGATGCAGTGACTGCGTTTTTACGTGGGTAGAGCTACTGGTAATCTCCATCCGCCTGTTCTGGTCAGAGATGACAGTACTGGTTGTCAATTTAAGTGGAATGATCTTGTTTACACTTGAAATAAAGGCTTTCTTCATGCTCCCATACAAGCCACGGATGTTGCAGCAGTTGGAAGAGAGTTGGATCCTATAACATACGTTCAGCCAGTAGTTTTTGGTGCAGTGTTCAAAGATTCGATCACTGTTCATTGCCAGCTCTACTTGAAAAACCCTTGTTTGAAAAATCCCTATGTAAAGAACGCTTTTCAGTGGGGTTCTCCATATGATGATGAAATACAGCTGATGCCAGTGTTGAGGCCTGTGGTGCCATTAGGATACAAGGTGATTTGATTTCGTTAAGAAGAGCATGCTTGTAACGCAAAGGTCATAGAAAGCGTACAACGTAAGAGCCAGGGGACATCCCAAAGCGCCTGAATCTATGCCAAATTGTGTTGGCTTATAACTCATAACTGCTTCCCCTGTTGGTTCTGTTGCTGGAGCCAGTGGTATTAGAGTGACCTCTTCAGAGCACAGGCATGGGCAAAGTGTATGGAGAACCTTGGCTGGCCATCCATAAGAAAACTCTGCCGGTCTCCCTGATCTCCATAGCAAAGCGTAGTGATACATTTGCTATCAGCTTTGCTACAGGAGCTGCTGGAAAGAAGAAAGAATTGAAGTCCAGCTGCATTCAGGGCTCCACTCCGGACTTTATTTCTGGGTTTACTCCCGCAGCCTTTTCCACCGAATAAATCTGCGAGGTACCAAATGGATTGCCTCTCAAGCTCCATTTACTCGGTAATGAAATCAGACTGTCCTCTCCTGAACTAGCTTCTGCACAAGGCTACAGAGCCTGTCCATCCATTTTACCAAAAGACACTCGGTCGTGCCAAAACCTGGCAACTCTTTGGAAACAGGGGCATCAAAGTGGAGGTGTTACTAAAGACACAGTAATGTGGGGTTGGCCATATGCAATGACCTCCCGTCTGGCAAGCCAAACAGAGGCCATGCGGCGATCGGTTTTCTTAGAAAGTAGGCAGTGAAATCTCCAAATCAATTTCCTTGACTGAACGGGGAGTCCGGTCCGGACCCTACCACCCCCAATCTAAACACTCTTCTGTAAATAACACCACATCTCAATCTCAACTCTTTTGTTAGTTTCCTACTATGCACAAGCTTCGCGTCCAAAAAACTGGCCATAAAACACATTTGAGCAAATCTTGTGTGCTCTTTTACGACTTTCAATTTGTAGTTTGATCGTCATGTGCTTAATCGAAGACAATCTTCAATCAAACGATTTCTTTCCAAAAATCTGTCATCTACTGCTTTTCTCAGGTCATTCAGATCCTCTGCAGGTTCAAACTGTCTTGCTGGTAAATGAGGTTTCTTCGCCACTGCTTTCTCGATATCAAAGCTCGTAGTTTCTGGTAACGGTCTGCTTTCTGTTCCAAGAAACTTTTCAGGTGTCTGGAAAAGTACGTCATATCTGCTTGAGCATAACATTGGTTTGGTAACCTCAGGATACGCTACGAAAGAGGCCATCAAGATTTTGTTAGGATATGACTTAAAGGGTCATTTGTTTTTTGCAACTTGAGGATTGTTGAATTGGAAATTCTGCCAGATTTGGCGTAAGTGGCTTTTATGGGCTCTCAAAATGGCTTCCAGCTCTTGTTTGGGGAGCCCCTATGTGCTACAGTTATCCAATAGTACTGGTTTGACGACTGATTTGTATATCTTACTTTTATGCTGGATTGAGCTACATTTTCTAAGTCATAGTTTGTCCATTTGCGAGATGGCTGCACGTGACATATTCAACGTCACCAAGTCAACTCCCAAGCTTTCTTACATTTATCTTTCGTACCTCATCTTTACTTTTCATTTGTTGAATAGTTGCCTCCTCAGTCTTGTCATCAATCACAAGGAAGTGGTGTTGCCCTACGATCCCTTTTACACTTCCTTTGATGAATTCCTTCTCATTCCAACTTTCAGCAATGAAATCAGTGTCATCTGCGTAATCAATTTACTACGGGGTCACCCCCATGATTCTAGCATACACACGTTTAATGGGTGGATTAAGTTTATTTGCATCCTCTGATGTCTTTTTCGACGGTTTCTTAAAGAAACAACCATTTATGGCATCTCCTCCAGGGGATTCTACGTTGGCTGATACTGTCTCAGGTTTATAACCATCAACATTAATAGTGTATTGAGAGGTTTGACTAGGTAGAGATCGTATCATTCGTATCTCATCATCGTTCAAAATTGCTTCCATTTCATTCGGGAGACCGCCTCTTAATATTATCAAATGCAGAGATCATATCTATGCCTACAATGAATACTTTTGGGTTTGGGTTCGTGTGCTATTTCCCAGTAATAAACCTGTAGGCCCAAACTACATCGCCTGTCGACTTTACAACGTTGTATACCAGATTACGTAGGCGACAAATAGGCTTCGACTTACAGTTCCATCCTTGCTAGTGTGACTTTAGATACTACTTTTAGAACAGAATTTAGATTTACAAGTCTTAAGCTCTTTGCTGCGCCAGCTGTTTTGGATGGTTGAGGTAGTGCAAGTAATTTGGATTCTCCCAGGTTCAACTGATTTGGATGCTCTTCGAACACTTGAATGGCGTGTTCTTTGGTATTACGAGATACACATTTAATTGGTTCAATTGCAATGCCACCTTCTCCATGCGCTTTTCTGTTTACCACTTTGGGCAGAGCAGACGTGACTTCCTTTCCTATGGATAGTTCATTCAGCGGCTTTGGTTCTCCAGATTCTGTTTCGGCTACTGTAATGCGTTTTCAGAACAAAGCTTCGAAATACTCTTTTAACATATTGATATTTGCCATCTTTATTGACGATAGGTTTCCCAAATTGATCGTGAAGCTGCACTATTCAAGCAATTGTGATTTTAAATTTCAAGCACATTCACCTATTCAACATTCCTTTAAGTTGAAAAAATACAGCTTTTAGCTCAACTAACTGCGCCTTAAATACAGTGACATGGGTGCGATGGCTACATGGGCCCATCTTATGGTATTAAGCAGCTGACTACTATCTCTGTGCATCATACTCACAAAGCGAAGTGCGATATGCCAACAAACACAAAGAACCGATATACATAATAGACATAACACAATAGATATAACCAATTTCTAAGGCAGTCTCATACACAACCTTTTTAAGTTATCTGCAAAAGCAAAGACAGTACCAATGTGAAACTTGGGTTTTAGTAAAAGCGATTGTAAACTGGCGAAAAACCGAACAAATTTGCTAAGGCTTTCATCGGTATCAAAGTTTTAAATCCCTCGTCATTATCATCTTCACATTTAAAAAATCTACTATTAGCATCTATACTATTAATCACCCTAGTGATTAGTTATTGGTTTGATTACTTTCTTTCATAATTACTTTAATCAACCCTTGTCCATATCGTCACACGAGTTCCAACATCACCATTTGCGCTTTATGAATTCCCGTTTACACTCTAACTGTTTAACTTGTTATCAAAATTTCATAATATTGCAAGTTTCACATTTTACTGTAGGTAGTGTATCGTTCGTACAGAAGTAATGTCCACACATATACGTGTAGTACATAAGTAACGTATATACGTATATATTTACCATATATAATTTATATAGGAAAAAAGGAAAACACTTACGTATATATTACGTATATATACGTAATATATACATCACGGAGTTATATAAGTATATTATTTGTAACCAACACACTCGTACACGTGACACAACTTACTCCATCATTTAGAACATATAACAGGATCTCTCATCCCATGTTCTTACTGTAACGAATAATCTAGTTTAGATTGTGCTCGACATTTTGAAAAATGTAAGTGCTGCAGCGGTTCTAACACAATACGTTCTATACTACGAAATGTACATTAGATATCAAACTGGCTATATATAAGTTCTCCAAGCTCCTAAAAAATACTTTCATATATAGTCCAAGTTCCTTTATTTCTATGAATAAAGGGTGGGTAATGACTATTTCTTTGTAACAAACATTTGACAGAGAATTTGCAGTTTTAGGCTAATGGGCAAGCTAACCGATTGAATACAAACATTAACGAAATTCATGGAAATTGGATTATGTTATAAGCCTTTTTGGGGGTCTACCAGTGTTAGGGGTGACATGTCATGTCATGTTTAAATAACTAAAGCAAAGCCTTTAAAACGAAACACACAGCGGAACATCACAGGGCTCTTCAATATACTCTCTCTACCTTGTTAAACAACCTTCGCCTCTCCAGCCTTTGACCCAATGTACGTTGCCAATAGTGTCCTGTTGTTCTTATTTACAATAGCTGCACATACCATGCCAAATCAAGGCTTCTGCTTCAGCATCATTTCACAATAACAGGGAGACTATTTATCCCTCTTGAGATCAGTTGTTTCATTGTGAGTGAAATTCGCAACCCAACCTAAAATACGAAACCTCTATTCTCCAAAACAGCGACAATCTGAAGTCAATCCTCAAATCCTAGGTTATACTTGGTATTACTAACCAGTCTTTCTCAAAAAAAGTTTTATTTGCGTATATTTCAGCTGCTAAAGCTAAACAAACACAAAAATTAAGCAATGCAAACAGTGCCTGAAAATGAGCTACAGGCACCATTCCTAAACATACTACAATAATGTTTCCAAAATTAAAAATCTATTATTCAATAGCCAGAGCATTAAAAAAATAATAAAATAAATAAATTAATAATAATAATAATAATAATAATAATAATAATAATAATAATAATACATCAATAAAACACGTAAAACCTTGTACTCATTTTTAGTTTTGGGGGATAAAAATTCTTGTTATTCTTCTTACACGGTCCACACACCAGCATAAGCCAAAATCCTTTTACATTTGTTGCTCACCCCCCTCCCCCCATCCTGCTAGTTGTATTAATGTATTTCCTCCTTTCAATTGGGGTAAATTGTCGTACGGTAATGCTACCTAGTACTCAGGTGCTACCAATGTTCTATTTATATCGTCATGACTTCTTTCATTGTTTTCTTGTCAAATACCTAGCACATAATATTCTGTTCTTCCCTGCACTGTCCCAAAGGATTGAAGGTTCGTTTTTAGCTTACATGTTTTAACTCTACAAGTCATTTTGCCACAAATTATATAACAAGCTACCAAGAAAATACACCTTTATGAAACAACATGAAACGCTAATAAAATTAAATCCTTACTGATGAGTATACCTTTATCTTAATGTCTTCAATACATATCTACAATGTCATGCTTACAATGGTTATACCTATAGCCCTTCCTGTATATCTTAATCAGCATGAGGAACCTATCATGGGAGGGCAATTTCTTTCAATTATCATTTATCTACAAACTATCGTTCATCTAACAGAGTCTGTAAATGTAAGCTTATGTATAACACAAGAGCTTGCATACAGCGCTGAATAATTTCCTAGAAATAAAATAAAGCCAAAATATTCTCACAAAATTACATATATCAGAGAAAAGTGTTGTTTTTTTACTGTTCTTATACATGGCATCCTTGGCAAGATCTACATCTAGTTTTATTGCGACTTTACCGCAGATTTCTTCTGACACCACGATTCTTCGTCTGAAAAGCCAAGGCTAATCCATCACTTATTATACTGGCATTTTTGCGTTTATGCATTAACCTACCACCAGTAGTAATCCAATCAAGTAGTGCTGTGGAACGTGCATTCCTCCGCGAGAACCTGGAGACGTTCCTTTTGTTGTTCCAGCTTTCTGAAACGTGCCCAGAAGGTCGATAAAGCGGCTGCCTCCGTCAAAAATGAAACCGCTACTTTGAAGCAGTTCAAATAATACCACATAAGTAGCAAGCTATTTTCGGAGAACTGATTCAT
>RDPX01000521.1:267548-272548 GCA_003991215.1 Morbakka virulenta | reverse complement strand
CAGCTGAGTACCTTATTAAAGGGATTGTCCAAATGTTAATTCCTTTAATTACATTTTCTCAAATCAACTTCGTTTCCATAACTTTCCTTGCTCTTCTTCAATATACTTTTGTAATCTTTTCTTTCATTTCTTGCCCATTTTACTTTGTCGATTTATAAAACTGTATTCCAAGATCGTCTTTCTATTACATGTATTTTTCCAATTTCAAAGCATCATTTTTGAGTACATTTGCCTGATTTTTTGCGGATTGGAAGACATTGGTTCTGCGCTGCAACGATGAATCCTTCCCTTTCACTTTTGAGACCTGGAGAAGCTAAAAGGAGTCGAAAATTAATTTACATCCTTATCATTAGTTCTAGAGGCTTATTTACCATGCAAGACTTTGCTCCCCCATTGTTCGGTTAGACCTTATAATAGGATACGGTGGAAATTGTAGAGAAACGTTGTCACCAATATTTGCTTTGTGCACCTTGTCACTATTAATCTCTAGTTCCATCAAATAATATTGATAATGGTTACAATGCGTCAGGATAAAATCGGGATCGACACTACAGTACAAATGTTGGGAAAGGAAGGGAAAGTGACACAACTGAGAATTGATAACCAACCTCATTCCTGCGCTAGTAAATAATAACATTGCATTTTGAAAATGAGGCCACACACCGTGAGTTGTCATAATAAGGTAACGGGCAAGTCATCAGTGAAATCAATATAAGATTGGAACAAACAAATACAAATCTGAATTAAAACAGTTTTAATTTGGACTTCAGGTCCAAAAGCACGCAGTGACTTTTTAGTGAATGTTAATATATGATTACTTACCGATAACACATGAACATCCCATTTTTGCACATTCGGGTCTGTCTTCATATCATCAAATTTAATGTGAAAAGCTTTAACTATTGAGAGAAAAAGTTTTAAAAAAATGTTCTTTAAAAGTTGACTATGAGATGAAAGAGCCACAAACTCAAATAATAAAAATAAAAATAAAATGGTTAAATAACACAGCTGAATCGTTTAAATATCTCGATTCCACTATATCAGAAGAGGGTTCCCGAAATGAGGTTTTATCCAGAATTGGTGAATTCAGCAGTCTCAGAGGGATTCCAAATCACGTCGAAAGATAAAACGATCAATCTTCGATCCAAAGCCCAACTCGTGCCCCACTTAACCATTTCTGTTTGCAATATGCTTGTGAGACATAGACCCCGATGGAAGAACTTGAAAGGCGTTTTCTAGCAAGAGAAATGCGTTGCTCTAGAAAGATACTAAGGATACACTTAACCGACCAAGTGACAAATAAAAAATACCCAGGGGTAACTAACAGGCTATAGGATCTCATTAAGACTCACTGGCAACAAACAAAAGCGAGATTGTATGGCCATGGTTCCCGCTCAGATGGCCTGGCAAAAACAGAGAGGGCAACGGAAAAGATGGTGTAAAACATCTTCAAGTAAACACGAATGTCACTGACAAAAAACAAAGAAGGCAGTAGAGGATCGAGAAAAGTCAAGAAGGCGCTACGGACGTAGTGGTTACTTCTTCGGTGGTTAAAAAGGATGAAGCATCACATTTAAATAGGAATAAAAATAATAAGTTACCTGCCTAAATCTAGGTGGGGCAATTGCCCCATGATAACGCTTTTAAGACGCGATGTATGCTACTTAATATTACAGCAGGGAACACAAAATCACTTTTTCAGGCAGAAAAAATGTGATAACGAATGGCAAGAAATAGAAAAAATGCGCCTAGACATACCAGGAATAAGCAAGATAACTGCTAGGCAATGGCAAGATAATAGAGGAAAAGAAAGTAATGGTTCATACAGGAGAAGAAGATGATCGATACGGAGTTGCGATCATGACGAAAAAGGACATAGCTAATTGTATATTAATATAACTGAATATTAGGATATTTACCAGTGTCAAGGGGTATGATAATGTTGAAATATTAAGCAAAGCCCTTCAATTTCTAAATAATTCAAGTTTACACACTAACATTCGATCACTCCGACGACAAAGCTGAATCAATTAATCGATGACACGACAGCAGCAATCTATGAGATTAGATCGGTGGTGAAATATGTCACGTCAGGTGAAATGACTATCATTCTTGAAAAAGTAAAGGCCAAAGCAGCAAAGGAAGATTTTCAATTATTTGAAAACATGACGTCAGTGAGAAAATGAATTGTGAATGATGTTGGTAGAGTATTCTAAAGAACAGGACTTAGTAATAATGAATACCAAGTTCAAAGACCGTGTAAATAGCCTTAATACAAAGAAAAATCTAGTAAATATCCGTCGCAATCAGATCGCTTATATTAGGATAAATCAGAGATTTGGGAACAATGTGAAAAATGCTCTAATTGTGATGTTATCGTAAGTCAAGTTAAAACATAAGGTACAACCGAAGGTAGGCTTAAAGTATCATGAAAATGATGTAACAGGATGAAGTAAGGCAAAAATAAAAAAAAGTGCATCAATAAACAATTTTTTTTCTCCAATTGGGTATTCAATAAGATGGTTTGTGCAACACAGATATGACATGAATACTAGAAAAAAATATTTAAAGATCATATGTGAACAATCTTATCGTATGAAGCTGAAACTTGGGCCTCAACTAAATGAATGTTAAAGAAACCTCACGCTTTTAAATAATGGGCATACACGAGAATGTTACGAAAATCATCTTAAGATAAAATATCAAATGAACTATTGTTCCACAGAATACAAAGTCGATATTTTAATTAAAACCATCAAGGAACAAACTACAACATTTCAGTCATTTAGTTGAACGTGAATGTCTTTTAAAAATTCCACTGAAAGCAAAAGTAGGAGGCAAACGAGGAAGAAAACGACCCAAAACTTCCTGGAGACCTAATATCAAGATGCGGTGTGGTTTGAGCTATAGAACAACCGTAGTAATAGAAAAGATGATGATGATGATAATTATGATGATGATGATAATTATGATGATGATGATTGATGATGATGATGATGACGATGATGATGATGACTGATGATGATGATGATGATGATGATGATGATGATGACGATGATGACAATGATGATGATGACGATGATGATGATGACGACGACGATGTGATTAGCCTCAAATCTAATTTTGGGGGGTTTTTTCCAAATAACCAGTTACAAAAACATCAACGCTTTCAATTAAACATTAAGAGGAGCTAAACTTTTTTTTTAATTAATAGAAACGGAAATTTGGTGCAATCCAATATTGTAAGTAATAATCTTACAGTAGACCAGTTTCTACATACCTAATGTACTTTGTTTCGTATTTCCGATTTACCAGACACTCCACATACTGTAACCAACAAAGAAAAGCTGTCGAGTAAAAGCAATATGATATGTAGCTTACCCTTGGTGAAGATATCAACTGGAGAGCCATCTGGCAACAACCAGGGCCAGCCTTTGAACTGCCAGGCAGGGCCTTGAACAAAGACAGCAACCACACGATTCCTTATAAGGAAGATAAAAAGACAGTATTTCCTTTCAACATATTCTCAATGGATGGGTAGTAGAGAAAATCTATTTACTATAAGAGACATAGGACATAGTAATAAAAATCATTTACTAACATTAATGGTTTTCACATTTCTTTTAAAATACGTACAGACCATGTACAACAACAGACCCACTATTTGTGGCGATACAAGTTGACATTCAAGGTTTCCAATTTGAGTTGATACATCTTGATCACTGGCCTAATAAATTTGTTGTCAATGTGCAGTACATAAGTAATGAAAGATACTCTAATTGATCTTTTAAAGTGTGATTCTCTCCCTCTTGTTGTAACATTTCACAAATATGGGCTAGGAAGAATGGTCGATCATATTTATCTCACTTTGAGCCAAGTTGGTGTATCTCACTATGGATGATATCCATATGAAGGATAAATCAAAATAATGATGAAAATAACAGTAGTTAAAAAGATTTAAAATAATTACCATTCATTCTGTTGTAACTTCAAGGGTTGGTCAACAATACGAAAGGGAATTGACACAGTTTGTGGCTGCCCATTAATCACAACATCTCTTTTACGCTGAACCAAAGCCTCGTTTTCACGTATTACTCCCAAAGCTTTCTTCTCTTCCGTTGTGACGAACCTACAGATAAAAGATAATGGATACAAGATAATGGATAAAAATTGAAACTTTTAACATGGCTTACTTAAGTGCGTTATTACAGAAGTGGCGGGGATATTAGGTGGATTATTAAAGTTTGGTAAATTTATGCTCTGCGAAGTATTTTCACAACGCTCGTGTCTACGCGTTTATTGCACATTTTGTTGTTTATTGATTACTACGTATTACGTTAACGTAGTGGAGTGATAGCTACTGAAAACTGAGAAGCCATCCTTAAGCTCCTTTACGGTTTTCAATACGTGAATTCCATCAAAGACGCACCCCCCAGCCCCAAAGTAACGACCAATAATGCCACAACAAGGCGTTGTGAAGTCATGGGTTTAACAAAGTACTTGTAACTGGTAAGTAAGAATTGTCTTTTGTTTCATAAACAATTACTTTAAATGCCCTAAATTGACAAACACTGAAACTGAAAGTTGCTGAGGCAGTTTGAGCTTGTCTTTAAAGAGCAGCAGGTCAACCATTGCAAGGTGATGCAGATTACAAGACAGAAAACTGTCATCACGCTACTTCTGTTTTTAATGCATTAATGAATCTTAAAAACACATATTTTGACTACAGATTTCTGTATAAATAGTAATGATAGAGGTTTTGTAAAGAGCATACCAGCAATAAGATCACAGATCATGAAGTATTACTTCTGCTTTTACTCTCTATCATTAAAGGAATAAAATGAGTAGTAGTAGTAGTAGTAATAGTAGTAGTAGTAGTAGTAGTAGTAGTAGTAGTAATAGTAGTAGTAGTAGTAGTAGACGTAGTAGTAGTAGTAGTAGTAGTAGTAATAGTAGTAGTAGACGTAGTAGTAATAGTAGTAGTAGTAGTAGTAGTAGTA
>RDPX01000521.1:208524-266842 GCA_003991215.1 Morbakka virulenta | reverse complement strand
TAGTAGTAGTAGTTGTATTAGTAGTAGTAGTAGTAGTAGTAGTAGTAGTAGTAGTAGTAGTAGTAGTAGTAGTAGTAGTAGTAGTAGTAGTAGTAGTAGTAGTAGTAGTAGTAGTATTTTTTATCTGCTTGTTTTTGTTTTAGTTTCAAAAATAAAAATACTGGGTGTCACCCAGAGACGTGAGGTTTGGAACCATAAATGAGGTGAAAATTTATTTGTTAAATTGTTAATGGTTTTCTGCGGAGCTGCGCTGTACTGTTTGAGACAATTTTCTTGATTTCTGTCAAATGAATTCTTCCAAGCAGTTGACCAAGGTGTTTGCTAGTATTTTCTTTGACAATTGCAAGTGCTCCTACAGCACAATAGTCGTTTTTAATTGCCACAATCGTTCAATTTTAATTCGTGTGTCCTTATACTTAGTCTTTCAAATTCCTTGGTACCAACATCCCTGCTCATTGAAATGTCACATTAACCAAAAGACAGGTTTTTCTTTTCAGTCCTTTTTAACTATAACTGGTCTATCAGTTTCAATAGTTATATCAGTAGTGATTTCAAAGTCCCAAAGTATAGTTACTCTACCGTTCTCAACAATAGCAGGTGATTTATGCTCATACCATTTAAGTTCAAATGGAAGTTTCTAGTACTGCCACAGGGTCCAGTGTAGGTATTGACCAAGACGATCAACTCCATTCCTATATTCACTAGGTGTTAGCACTGAGCATCCAGTGGCTAGGTGGTACATGGTCTCTGAGAATTTGTCGCAAAATTGACACTGTACCACTTTTAAAACATGGAACTGACAGTTGCGAGACAAAAAAGACTGGTCTTGCGGAACAATTATGAAACTTTCTGTTTCAGCTCTTAATCCAGGTTCACGTAACCGTTGATTGGTGTTTCTCTAATCTACATTAACTTCACTTACACGAGCCGTGAAGAGGTTTTGATTCCCATATGTCCTTGACTGCATCATGCCCTTTTCATTTGGCCTTTTGTTTAACCTTTTTACCCTTTATGTTTGGAGGTAACTCAAAGTACTTAATTCAACATTTTAAATTCTTATGCTTCTCTCTATTCTGTCATTTTGGTAACTTAGGGTCTTCGATTTCATTCCTCCCTTCTGAACCAATCTCATTATTTCGTTATCATTGTTTATCACATACTAACCAAGACAGTTCTCCTCATCTGATACATTCTCTTTAGCTCCAATCAAACCTCTCCCTCTTTTTGCCTTGTTAGATACAGTCAGTTCACATTGCTTTTAGGATGGAATGCTCCACACATGGTCAGTTTTTTTCTTGTTTTTCTATCGAGTTTTTGTACTTCATTCTTTGACCAATTTATCAAACCAGCTTCATATCTCAGCAATGGCAAAGCACAAGTATTTATTTCAACGGTTATATCCTTTTCATTAAGTCTTGATTTCAGAACCTTTTTCAATCTCCGTAGATATTCCTTTTGCGTCTCTCTGTTTCACTGAACAAATGCCAAAAGATGTCAATATGCCTTAAATTATAACAAATAAAATCATAAATAATTAATTCTTAAAATATAAATAATTTTTACTTGCTATTATAGGCTTGCCGTAAACTAAATAGTAAAACATAAATATTACTGAAACGGTGCTCTTTGAATACATAGTTTATATATTTTCTTTTTGGTTTATACAGTATATTTGCATTAGAGCATCCATCAAACAATAGTGTACTGACCTAAATTCCTGTAACAATTCCTTAGCATTGAATAATGAAATCAGTGATGTTGTACCGGCAGGTACAACGATGATGGGTGTCTTCGATTCTATGAAGTAAAACAATACAGGTTGGATGATTAAACGCTCACAATTGCATGGTTGTACATTTATTTGTCATGTATATTATGTGGACAAGTATAAATTGTTGGCCAGTCCATCGGTAGTTCAAGGAAATTCTTAACTGATATATTATTTCATTCTGCAGAATACAAATGCTTACTTAGCCACTCTTCCATCTTGACGAAAGGAAGCCTGGTCAGGAGCATAGCCTTACGGGTGTGTAATAATACATTACAATTATCTGTAGTTTGGGTTGATAATCACTGCCCAAATGAAATACATTCGCAAATCTGCCGATATGCCAAGCATGACGTCACATGACCTCTGACCCACCTGATTTGCATACACCACTACAAGGTTAAATAAGATGGCGGAATGTTTATCGAAATCTCGCTGTGTTGCTTTTCCTTCAAATCGTTCTCATATAAAACGACAATTTTCGAATAATTTGAGACGCTGAATTTTACAACTGAAACACGTGAAGAATGAACGTTCAACTAAGTGACTATGGAGCCCGAACCCTGACACTACTTTCCTTAAGTGAAGTGATAACGACCAAACTTGATTAGTGATGGCACATAATTGATACTATTTCCCGGCGTCAATGAATGTATGACAAGAATGACTAGGAAGTTATCAAATGCTTCGCACAAATGAGGAAATATCGTAATTCAAATAACGTTTACACTCAACGTAAAGTAATACTTTACGATGAGTGTAAATCTCAAGTAATGCTGCAATATTGTGGAGCCCATGTTTTATCCAGATCAGGTTTAGAATCGAAAAAACTTTCGTATCCTCTAATTACGGAGTTTATAAATTTTTTGCGTCGAGACACTGCAGTATTTTTTCCACAAATATTACAGAAGTTATCTGGATGATTCTTACAACCACGACGTGACTTGGCAGACACTATGAACTATGAATTCTCGTACAGCAAAGTGATAGCAAAGTGATAGCAAAGTGCTATCAAGTAGGTAGACTAGGCGACTTTTGCAAGTGCAATGATCCCTAGCGCCTTTGTATATGACGGAGAACAAAGGAAACTCAGGGAAAATCAGGCAGTAAATAAATATCATTATTAATAAAATCGTTACATCATTTGTCAATGTCAGGCTGCCAATGTAAAAATTTCCGGTTGAAATTCAAAAAGTGTAAATATGATCCATCGACACGAACCTTTGTGGATTTGGCTACACGTTCTATCAGATTGTGAATCATACTATTACTGTGCTTCTGTAAAAATTCCACTCAATACAGAATACGTCAATGGAGCAGAAAATATGAGAGTCAACCCAGATCCTTTGTGCCTAAGCCTACACGTAGTTCTTTTATTCTTATCGGATATTTAATGAAAAATAATGGAGGAAATCACTGAATGAATTAACCTGTTATTTACATATTGGAGAGATGCATTCGGACTGTGCAAAGAAATAAAAAGATAAGGAAATTTAACAATCAAGGCATAATCAGATCGTAAATGAAAAACCAGTACTTGGGATTTGGATAAGGGAATAGACATTAAACAATAGAAACAATGAAATGCAATTAAAATCATGCATGCCCATTGAACACAACATTTAGAACCTACAAATTAAAATATCAATTAACGGCAATACGGAAAGGTTTTACCTCGTTTCTGTGGAAGGTTAGATTTCTGGGAGCCTACGAAAAAGCACAAATACAGCCAAATAGAATAAATTTTCTCAACAACTGAAAGGCAAATGATTATTACGGTCAAAATTAGGCCATCGATTGAATAATTAAAATTCCATTTGTATACAGTTTGAATTTTCCTTCAGTAACAGCAACAAGCTCATACGACAACACTGAGTACGAAAATTATAATCTTCTCTTCACTATTGGGAAGTGGGCATGACGTAGAAAGTTGGGAATATTGCTACATTAAAGCGAATGTTATTGACATTGAGCAAATAACTTCTTAGTTACTGCAATGATACATCTGTTTTAATCAAAATCAAACTTCTTTTGCCCCAGTTAAGGTAACAAAAATTCTAAAGGCTTCCCTTATTAAGGTGATATTATCGATGGGCAGAGGCTGCGTGATATAATAATGACATAAACGATTGAGCCAGTAAGGGAGTGGTGACCAGAGTTGTTCAAGATCAATCCAAAAGTTAACAATCAGGTTATCACACCGTTCCTCGTCACATTTTCAATGTTAATTTAACAGTTAACAGAAGGTTAACGGAATGCGGCGATAGCCACACCGCCAAATTTACGCTTATGGTTTGTAAATGTTACAATATCTGGCTTTTTTCTCTCAATTTTTAATTTGCTGCCCGGCTTTTTTGTCCTCTATCTACACAAATTCGGTTGCCGAGACCAGGCTTCAAACCTGAACTATTACGGGGTTTTTTAAAACTAAAGCCTAAAAGCCACCTGGTGTAAGGAGCTATAAAGTAAGGAGAATTGGAGAAGATACGAATTGGTTCACTTGGACCTACAAGCGTCAATTATGATTGGGAAAAAAGCGGATGGACGAGTGTCCCTTAGTCTTCTGGTTGAAGGAGAGAAGCTACGGTCGTAAAAATCATTCCTTACACGAAGAAAAACAACAAAACAGGGGCGCAGGTGGTATTAAATGGGAGCTCAAGTAATCTGGAATCAAAGTATGCTTAACAAAGCACTTCCACGGGAAAGATCCCTGAAAAGATTAATACTGGTGAATGCTGAGCGTCATGTCGACGTGACATGGGCGGTGGAATAAAAATATGAGAAACGTAATCAAAATATTAAGTCATTTTCAGAATAAGTAAAAGTAGAGGAGGAGGGAGAGACAGATAGTGAGACACAGAGACAGACAGACAGACAGGTAGATATGTTACAGCAAAATTAATGGATTTGGAATATATATATTCCAAATCCATTTATATATATACCATTCCTCATTATATGCCCCGAGAAACCCAAACTTACTTCTCTTTACCAAAGTTATTAACTCTCTTGTTCTACCAGCCATCTGTAACACCTCCTGGTTAGTTCTTGCCACCCATGGAACTCTCGTTATTCTTCTATAGCACCACATTTCTAAAATATCAAGCCTCTTCCTCATCTCCATGCTTGCAGTCCAATTTTTACATCCGTACAGCACTTGTGACCATACATAGCTCTTCAAGATTCTCAAGTGCATCCCAATGCTCAAGCTCATGTGTCTCAATATCCCTCCCGTCTGTCTACAGCTTTACCCATTGCAATTCTCCATCCTATTTCAACACCACTTCTACTGTCTTCATTGAACAAACGTCTCAGACATCTGAATGATCTAACCTGCTTACTGTCCGCCCTTCTATATTCACATTCACTCTCAATTGCTTATTTCTGTCAGTCACACCCATCACTTTCGTTTTACTGATTACCACATTCTATATCAAATTTATCAAACCAGTCCTTGCAACTTTACCTCTGTGACTCCAATCAGTACTGTTTCATTTGCATATCGCATATTATTTATATTTGTTCCTCCCACTTTTACACCTTTCAAATCCTTTAATTTATCCACGACAACCTATGAATAAAACGAGAATAATTCCGATGACACCTCTACTTTTATTCAATCGCTTGTACCTACCTCGCAGTAATGATCGAAGGAAAGAAAGCACGGGGAAGACAGAGAATGAAGTACATGGGTGAAATCAAGGAGGTAGCAAGAATTGAAAATTTAGAAGTGGTGCAGTTCAAAAAAGGCACGACACTGCGGTAGCGGTAGGGGTATATCTGACGTAACAATACAAATTCAAAATAAAAAAACAGTTTGTAGCCCCATTTCTGACACACACGAGTGCATGCTTTAAAAACTACAAAAATAACTCCAAGTAGTGTAAACATATACTATGTTAATGAATTTTATGTTTATCCTTACTTGACGAATGTCGGGGTGACTTATTGCCTTGTGTATGTGGAGAAGGGCTTGGCATCGAGCGTCGTTGACTTTTCCCTTCCTGTTGACAAATACATTTGTTTATTACTTAAACTTGTTAAAAGTACTAAAAATGACAAGAATACTATCATTTAAATTCTCAAATACCAAGGTATAACAACAATTAAAATTCAGTATAAAAAAATAAACAAGGAAAAATAAGATGAAAGGGGGAAAAACAGAGAAGAAACAAAATAAAGGGGAAAAAGAAATAAAATAAAATAAATACAACATAAATATATAAACCAAACTAGAAAAAGAACAAAGAGAAGTGACCATTGCTACAATTAATACAATGACAATTAAAATAAAGAGAGAAAAAATTAGGAGATATCAAACTAAGAATAATAGAAATAAGAGAAACTAAATAAAAGCCAAAAAAACCCTCAAAATTGAACAGATGTGTTTAATCTAACACTAATTGGCTAATTCAGCAAACACCCAGGAGTCTACTATATTTATATTACATATAAATAAATAAGAATTCATATGTATATGCTCATGTACACAGTTACATAAGTAAATCCATACAACTATGACGATTACTCCCTGTTGTCAGGTCTCCACATGCTTAACACTCTTTTCCGTTGTGTGCCTCAAATAACACCCGGCAGGGGCCTTAACAGGCAATACACGGGTTCAAATGCGTACATACATAAATGCATATCTACGCAAACATCCCAACCTTCTCATCTATTCCCTATTTCCTGTCTCCTACCTTTTTCATTTTCCCGTTTTCCTTCTCTTTCCCCAGAAACGTAAAGAGGACTTATTACGGATTAATTTTTGACATACCTTTACGTGCTGTATACTGAGGCCGTGAAATGTTGCCATAGTATCAATTTTGAATTCTCCGGTTTCTGTAGGGAAAAAAAGTAAAGTACCACGCTGGTTAATGACGCTAAATAGTGGAAGCACAAATAAAAAGAAGAGAAAATGCCTCCATCCAAATGACCAGTTGTCAAAAAAGATACATTTCGCAAATTACACTGGCCTGCGTTAAAAACCTTTATGTCATTGGTCGAAGGTTTTTCAACGATTTGTGTATTTTTTGGTGCGCTAAATACAAAAATACATCCATTTTCTTTGGTCAGTTTAAGTTTTTGAGATATGATTAGTCAACGTTTTGACCCTTCAGTAGTTCTCAGCTTAAGAAAAACAGGGCTGTAACTGGCCCAATCTTCATTTTCATATAGGAAACGAAACTGGAACAGCCTTAATCTGAAACCGAAACTGCATTTGTCTTTACCTTCAGGAAACTGAAACTGAAACCTTTTCTGTTTATACCTAGATGGTCATTTATTGTTAAGAAGACCTGAACTCTAGTCAATGTGACTTAAAATCGCAAGAAACAGATGTAGTATTTCTATGTAAAATTTTAGATCAAATGGGAATGGATAGCAAATGTACAACTCAGCCTAACAGGTTCTGTTGTGGATGTGGTAATGTGATTCTTCCTGGTCGCCTTGCAAAAATAACTGATATTGTGAAGAAGGCATATCATGCTTACTTTGGAGTTAGGCATAGAGACTAGAACAAGCCATTTGCACCCTATGTCAGCTAAAAAACATGTGCCAGAAACTTGCATGATGGAAGAAATAACAGAAGGAAAAGTATGCCATTCGCTGCTCCCATGGTGTGGAGAGATCGCAAAGATCATGTGCCAGACTGCTAGTTTTGCATGACTAATCTTCTAGGAATCAATCCCACGAAAAAGCGTTTTGTTCAGTATCCTGATGCTCCGTCTGCCATATGACCAGTACCTCATGGTCCAGACCTATCTGTTCCCGAGCTAGGTGTTGCAATGGAATCTAGCTCTAAATCAGATTCTGATACCACATATGACAGTACAGAGGGTGAAGAATACATCCCAGAAGAGAATGACCGGCCAGTGACTCTAACACAAGCAGATCTTAATGAAGTGACACAATACCTAAGCCTCTCAAAGGAAGCTGCGCAGTTTCTGGGTTCCCGTCTTTGTGAGAACAATTTGCCTGGAACAACATTCTACTGGTACTGAGAAGGTGAAAGAGAATTTAGACACTTCTTCACAACGCAGAGAGACTCGTCATTGGTTTACTGCAGCAACATTCCTGATTCAATGAAATCAATGGGGATGGACATTGTTGTTACGGCATGTTACGACATTGTTGTTACGGCATGGAGACTTTTCATCGACTCATCCAGCAGAAGTCTCAAGGCAGTTCTCCTTCATAATGGAAATATACATTCTTCGATTCCAAAAAAATGAAGGGGGCTTCTCGGTCATTTCTTTGTTTTCAGTATTGAAAAAAAATCCACTTGCTTTCATTTTGCTTATTCTGGCGCCTTTGGTCCATTTAAGTCCGAGCGAAATAGCTACCAAACAATATCAACGTAATTTTAACAGCGATATACAAGTAAATATACAAATGTATTACGGATAAAATTTTTGACGGGATGCGAACAAAAAATCTCTTGCCTTTTTGCCCAAAAGAGTTTTAATAGTGCGTTGTGCTTACGGAATCTTGGTGGTAATAGGCAAAAGCTTTTCACAGATTTTTCCCGCAGTTCACAACATTGGTGATCTCATATTTGGAAAATTCAAATAAGGATATGTTATTATCTTCAATGGTGCAACAACAAACTGCAAGACAGAAATGATATTGAAATGATCTAAGCGGTGAGTGAAGCTGACTGAAAACATGCATGTTATAGTAGGGTGATTAAGGAAGTAAGTCGAGAAGACAACAAATACTTCCAACTAGCGATGCTTATGAGGGAGTTTGGTGGAAATACAACTTAGAATTTCAGAAATATTACAATGATAAGGTGAGTCACTGAAAGATATAACTGTAGAGAGAACATGACGCACTGTCGGAGGCACTGTAAGAGTAGCGGTGAAGCATCCAATGCATTACACTTTCTTCTGAAAATAAGCAGGGGCAAGTAGATGTGTCGCTGGCATGGGAAAAATTTAGCGTTCAGATTTCAAGCTTGATGAAATGAGCTCAAACCTGACGTAGGATGACAATTTCAGCTTTCTGAGCTGCTTTGTTGTCAAATGTCCTGCAGAAGAAGGAAGGATCGTAGGTCCACAGTATGGATGTAAGACAAATGAGGATAATTTAACTTCCGTTGAGTTCTGGCAGTCTTAAGATGCCTTACTTATAGACCCCATTGCCTTCTTTTTTCACTTGTTTCCTCAAAAAATACATGATATATTATATTAAATTTCAAAATACGATATTATTACCAAATTATTCGTGTTAGTATAATACTTATATTACTTTAACATACATGAAAATTATTATAATAGTAGTTATACGTCAGAGAAATCCCTAAAACAGTCTTATAAACAAATTAAACAGTACATAAATTTATCAACTGAAAACAGCATAATAACAACTATCTTTACCTTTCTGACTGTCAAATCTTTCCTGATCGTAACGATTATACTGAACGATGGGTTGGGTAGGCTTCTTTGGCTGTTCCTAAAACGACCAATTCATACAAATAAATTATACACCAAAAAATAAACTATACACCAAATAATAAATTATACACCAAAAAATGAATTATACACCAAATAATAAACTATACACCAAATAATAAATTATACACCAAAAAATAAACTATACACCAAATAATAAATTATACACCAAAAAATAAACTATACACCAAATAATAAATTATACACCAAAAAATGAATTATACACCAAATAATAAACTATACACCAAACAATAAATTATACACCAAATAATAAATTATACACCAAAAAATGAATTATACACCAAATAATAAATTATACACCAAAAAATGAATTATACACCAAATAATAAATTATACACCAAAAAATGAATTATACACCAAATAATAAATTATACACCAAAAAATGAATTATACACCAAATAATAAATTATACACCAAAAAATGAATTATACACCAAATAATAAATTATACACCAAAAAATGAATTATACACCAAATAATAAATTATACACCAAAAAATGAATTATACACCAAATAATAAATTATACACCAAAAAATGAATTATACACCAAATAATAAATTATACACCAAAAAATGAATTATACACCAAATAATAAATTATACACCAAAAAATAAATTATACACCAAATAATAAACTATTCACCAAATAATAAATTATACACCAAAAAATAAACTATACACCAAATAACTAATTATACACCAAAAAATAAACTATACACCAAATAATAAATTATACACCAAATAATAAATTATACACCAAATAATAAATTATACACCAAATAATAAACTATTCACCAAATAATAAATTATACACCAAAAAATAAATTATACACCAAATAATAAATTATACACCAAATAATAAACTATTCACCAAATAAAAGTTAATAGTTAAATATGTCTTTTGAAAACAATAAAACATGAAATTAAAAATATTAGAAAACAATAGCATGTTTAAATTTAAGGATACTAACTGCACGTATACGATTAAAAACAAATTCAATATGTGCCACCTATGATATAACTCACTTCAGTAAAAATAATGCCAATTTTGGTAAGAAGGACTGTTTACAACATTAAATAGCATTCACTATACCCGATGTGGAAAAGCAGGTTTTTTCAAAATTTGCTATCTCGTTCCCAACGTACAGCGATGAAAGGTCGCATGGACTGATTAATGCACGCACCTTCTCCAAAACATAATTTTAGGCTATCATTTAATTGTTTACTTATCGAAACAGTATCTTATCATTGAATGGACTGAATTGAATATTTGTATCTAAGATCTTGCTTTTAACAGTGTGCTGTGATTACAGAATCTTGGTAGTAATAGGCAAAAGCTTTTCATAGATTTTCCCCGCAGTTCACAACATTAGTGATCTCATATTTGGTAAATCCAAATAAGGATATGTTATTATCTTCAATGGTGCAACAATAAACAGCTAGGCAGAAATGATATTGAAATGATCTAAGCGTTGAGTGAGGATGACTGAAAACATTTGTGATTATATATTTGCAACTTCCACTTTTCTCTAAGATAATGGGAGGGGATGTGGGGGGTGTGAAAAAAGTGTTTTTAACTGGTAAACCGAACAAGACAAAGGTTAGTTTCACTTGCAAATAGCATCTTTCTCTTTGCTGAAATCCAGGCCTCTTACCTGTACGGCAGGTTTCTGTACTGGTTGTGGTGTCGGTTGTTGCTGTCCTCTCCCTTCTTCCTGGGCTTTCACTGACTGTAATATGGCCAGGACATTCTTCAAAAATTGCTACAAGATAATATACAATCAATAATTATTCAAAAAAAATAATATAATCTATAAAATAAAATAATATATAATATAATATAAAATAATAAAATAAAATAAAATAATCTATAATATAATATAATACAACATAGTATAATATAATATAATATAACATAATATAATACAATATAATACAATATAATATAATATAATATAGCATAATATAATATAATATAGAATAGAATAGAAGATAATAGATTAGAAAAGAATAAAATACAATAAAAATAGTATATATCATGCGATATAAGATGAATACTTCCATGTGCTTTCATCCCAGCCTCGCACTAATGATTCAAGCCTGAAAAATCTACGCACAAGAATTCTGGAAAATTTAATAATTATAGAAAAAAGACATGACTATTTAACACATAAATTTTTAACAAAAAGGTATTACCTTTACGGATCACATACATTAAGGTACTGCTTATCACCCTTGTTTTTATACACAGGAACAGCAATTTTTTTTCTTTTCTCCTCTGGCATTTTTGTACATTCAAGAAACTTGTTGAATAATGTTAGGATCTACTGCTTTCCCATTTTTCATTCTTTTAAATGTATATTTAACTTCTTTTTCCTTATCAACCTTACTACAGAATGTACGATCACTGCTTCAGTGTTCCTTAACTCTCCGCGGCTTCCTGTGTTCATGAATCTTTTCAACAGTTCTGCCACTATTGCAGAAATTCACCTTCTTCTGTAATTAGCCGAAATATGAAACATGGAGACTGGAACAATCTTGATAACAACAGGAGTCTTAACTCAAATAAAAGAATCTCAAACGCCCATCTTAAGAAAACAGACGTCAACCCACATGTGTTTAAGCAAGCAGCTTTACTTTGTACTCATATTTTGTGCTCGCTGTCAATGCATTTTTCGCCAGTATTAAAATGTCGGGCCTCCAGTAGCAGTGTTCTAGCCACAGCAGATAACAATCGTTAATGAAGTCGGCTTCATACAGATTTTATTTCACGCTAAATTCCTGTTCAGTTATTATTGTGATGTTAACATTACAATACTTGGGTATTTTTATATTCGCAATATTTCAAATGGTGATGATACCAATTTAGATATTACAGAGGCATAAAGTTGACGTCATAATCTGCGAGTATATGTGATATAACATCAAAAAAGATCTTCATGATGTTGGCGTTCAATTAATCATACCATTTTGAATGCAAGTGCCAGAAGCACATGGAGGTATATTACTACCGCCTTATGCATCTGCCATGAGATGTGACGCGGTTGGTAAGGTAAGTAAGTAAATATGTTTGATGTATGACTGTGGCAAGAAGTCTGATTATGCGAACAACAGTTCTGCTTCATCACAGGCAAAAGCTCGATGGAAATGCTATTTGCTCCAACACCCTCAAGGAAATGTACAGAGAAGGGCAATGACAGCCGCAGTGTGTGTTTACTGACCTCGAGAATGCATATCATGGGGTACCTGGTGAAGAAATACGGCACTGAGCAGTACAAACCAAATAATAAATGAACGGTAAGAACATACCTTTCCAGAGCTTTGTAAAATACTTGTTCTTGTGCGCAGAAGCCTCTCTCGGCTGATGATATCCTTTGTTACATCACTGTCAGTGTCACCAACAAAAGGGGTACCTGATTGTTCTGTGATTGTTGTTGGTTCAAATTGATCATCTTGGTCCTGGTCACCTTTGATAGTACCACGCTTTCTGGTCATAATCTTTCTTTTTATTTCTGCTATCTTTTCAATTGACATGACTTTATTAAGACCACTTTCACCATCTGCTTTCAGTTGATCAGTTGTTACAGAGACTTCCTTTTTACCACCAAGCTTTTCTCGTAATCGTTCCTTGAAAATAAAAAAAAGTATATATAAATAAAGTTTCTCTGTCAATGATAAAAATGGTTATCATGAAAGTAAGTTACTTCTGATGAGAAAGGAAGGACACTTATGCAAGAAAGTAAAAGATTGCATCCGGGAGGGGATGAAAAAAAAATGTCAGAAACATATTGAAATGATATTTGAAACAACTTGGTTTGTCTTTATTTCGAGTACAGAAAAAATAATAAAGTTTACAATATACAGCATTCTGTATATAAACCTGGGAATATAACATAATTTCGAAAAATAATGCCTAAAATTTATATTTTATTCCGCAAACTTTAATTTCAATATTGCAATTACCACTGTAATAATAATCCCATAACATTAGCTGCTTGTTGTCATCCTTTGTTTGGGGTCTTCTATGTTGACTATTTTACTTCTGGGTGTTAGTTGTGATAGTTAATTTTACACCTTTAAATACTATCAGCAGTTATGGTGAAGTAACATTAAGTGGAGGTCATTTAAAACTCTGATATAAAGAATATTCTATTATAACAAAGAGAGTTATGTCTCAGAAGCTCTGTGCTGCACTGATGAGCCCACAGTGGGCGAAACGGTTTAATACTTATAATACTGCAGATTGAGTATTATAACAAACATAGTTTTTTTCCCAGCTTACTCTCTTCTGTCTCCATTCTATCTGTAATGAATTTCGTTTCTAAAGAATTCAGAAAACTCCTTTGAAATTCGTTGTGTCCGAGTTCCACTGTATTCATTTATTAGTGTAGACTAAGTTTATGGTTTGCATATATCTTCATTGTCCAAATCTACGTCACGTTGAGCTAGTGTTTGTTTCCCTTCGGAAATTTTTGGATAGAGAAGTTCAGGGAAGTAAGGCTGAGGTGATGTGGCCATGTGTTGTGAAGAGAGAAAGCATGGATTAAAACATCATAGAGGAAGCAAGTTAGAAGATCACGTGGAGGCCAGAAGCTGCGTTATTGAAACTAGTTATTAGTAGGGGTATGAAAACTGTGGGAGTAAAAGAGAAGGATGCTTTGAAAAGACTACGACGGAGGCAGCGGACTAGAGCTGCTGACCACTGACATTAGTGATATCAGCATGATCAAATACGAAAGAAAAGAAAATATGAAGAAGAAACAAATTGCAAGATCATAAATTTGATTTTGATGAACAGGAACGATCACGCCCGTATTCGAAATGCCGGAAAAGGTTTTTAAAAAATGTTCAAAAGAATCCAAATCCTCGTGTATTTTTCATAAAACGTAAACGTAGTTTGTGTCATTGCAAAATCACTACAATGAAGTCCAATCATAAAAAACCCCCACAAGAAACCTTCAAATACCTTATAAAATACCAAATCTATGAGAAATACATTTGGTCATTAATTATCTGGTTCCTAACAATCAATACTCTGTGGATCTTCTAATATTCTTTGAGCTGTATAAATTTTCCTCTTACCTGAATATCTGGTCTAACTTGTCGATCCTGTAAAAATATCGAGGAGCACCATAAAAAAAGTGTGGGTGACAACAATATGAACAAAAAGAATACAAACAATAGTAATATTAACTGTATTACCACTATGAAATACTGTATATTGGTATACAGGAAATATAGGGCTCAATAAGGCCTAAGTTAAAAAAACATATTTCTTTCTCAAATAATGGTTGAAAACCTTTAAATTGATTGAGATCTAATAATAACTTTACATCTTGTTTTTACATTCCTTTTGCTGTAGAATTTAATTTTTCTGTGGTCCTTGCAGTTGATAATATTTTTTAATGATTGCATAAAGTTGGGGGATAACTTTTCAGTACTTGTCATAAATAATGTTCCTGTCATTACCACCACCATCATCATTACCATCATTATGACCATCATCATTACCATCATTATGACCATCATCATTACCATCATTATGACCATCATCTTTATTACCATCACCATTATTACCATCATCATTACCATTATTTTCATCATCATTACCATCATCATTACCATCAGCAGTACCATCAGCAGCACCATCATAATCATTATGACATCATCATAATTACCATCATCATACCATCAGCAGTACCATCANTATGAAATACTGTATATTGGTATACAGGAAATATAGGGCTCAATAAGGCCTAAGTTAAAAAAACATATTTCTTTCTCAAATAATGGTTGAAAACCTTTAAATTGATTGAGATCTAATAATAACTTTACATCTTGTTTTTACATTCCTTTTGCTGTAGAATTTAATTTTTCTGTGGTCCTTGCAGTTGATAATATTTTTTAATGATTGCATAAAGTTGGGGGATCACTTTTCAGTACTTGTCATAAATAATGTTCCTGTCATTACCACCACCATCATCATTACCATCATTATGACCATCATCATTACCATCATTATGACCATCATCTTTATTACCATCACCATTATTACCATCATCATTACCATTATTTTCATCATCATTACCATCATCATTACCATCAGCAGTACCATCAGCAGCACCATCATAATCATTATGACCATCATCATAATTACCATCATCATTACCATCAGCAGTACCATCAGCAGTACCACCACCACCATCATCATCATTATGACCATCATCATTATTACCATCATAATTACCATCAGCAGTACCATCAGCAGTACTATCAGCAGTACTATCAGCAGCACCACCACCATCATCATTATGACCATCATCATTATTACCATCATAATTACCATCACCAGCACCATCATCTCCATCAGCACCGCCATCATCAAAATTCCTCTTCGTGACTTTTATGAGTCTTACTCTCATATCATTTAATACAAAATTTCTTAAATGTTAGTTGACATCATATGCTATAACATCAATTATAATGATTTTCAAAGCCTTTACTATTATATGTGTTATCCCGTCTGATGATTTTGCATTAGTTGTTGTGAAAGTTGTCATCAATATTCTTTTCTATAAAACACGTAGAATTTTACAAAACGCCTGGGTCAGGCTTCGAGTTTACCATTTTTTCATACGATTGTCTTGATTCTTTGTTGTAACAATAACAGCTTTTTTCCACATACTTCATACAAGTCTTGGGTACGTAATAGTACAATATTGTCACTAAGGGTAATATCATTGAAAAGTGAACTTGGTGAGATGCATCCTTTACCCCTTACAAGGCAAAAATTGTCACAAGTATAAATGTATTTACAATTTAACAAAAAAGGTAAAGTGGAGAAGGTAAAGTGGAGAAGAAGGAACTGAATAAGTTTTAAAAGTATCCTACCCTATAATCTCGCATAAAGGCGCCACTCATATAAAGGCGCCACTCATATAAAGGCGCCGTGGCCCCTCTATCCGGCCCAGTTTTTAAAATATCAATTTTCTTATATTGACAGTGAGAAATAACATAAATAAGGCGATTTTCATAAAGCATATATATATATATATAAATATATAATTAGCCTTTTACATAAGTCTTTAATTTTTAAAGAATTTTTAAATATCCGGATATAGGTCACGGGGTCTTAATGCGAGATTTTAGGGTATTAATATTAGACCTGAAGTTATTCCGACTCCAAATTTCCGGGGAAGAATTATAAGTAAAAGTCACAAAATCCAGCAGATCTCAGAAAAAAGCTTCAATGTTGCTAGTGGTGGTAATAATGATAAGAGAGATGATGTTTTGTAACTGTGATTATAATGGTGGGGGTGGCAGGGATGATGGTGATAATAATGGTAATGATGGTGATGGTAATGACGATGGTGGTGGTGGTTACGTATTGGCCCTGATGATGATGATGATAATGGTAGTGATTGTGACAATGAAGATACCAATGAAAGTAGCTAGTTCTGAGAGTTGACTTCGATAACAGTAAGTGTGACAGAAACAGATAAAATACTATGATAATGGGGTAGGAGTAAAGAAGGAAAAGACAACATAGTCCCAACGACAAAGCTTCTTCTTCTTCAGTGTCATCACCGATGCGGTGATTGGCGAACACATCGCGTGCTTTTCTGCCATAAGCAAACTGGAGGGAGTAGTTGGCATTATTCCCAAATTCTGCAGATATGTGATACTTTGTCTTCCTCTTGCAGGTTTTCCACATATCATACCGGTGGGTAATAAATGTCCCAGTCCTTTCTTTCTGACTGAGTGTCACACAAATCTCATCTCTCTGTTTTATATCGTTTCTAGCAATTTTCTATACACTTACTATTCATTTTAGCACATCATCATTTCTAACCCTGTTAACATATAAGATGAGTAACACCCTGCAGTAACACCATATCTCTGCTGCTTCAATATGATTTCCGACTTCAGTTGTCGTTCCCCATGACTCACAACTATAGAGAAGTGTTGACCAGACATGTGCTTTCAGCAGGCGGATCTTGATCCTTCATTGATAGTTTCCCGTCTGTCTAGAGGGTCCTCAGCCTGTTGAAAGCATCCTTGGCAAAACAGATTGATAGAGCGTGCAGGCAAGTTTAAGTCCCTATTTTCGACAATTTTGACTTTAAATTCTTAGTTGTGGTCGTTTGATGTGTAGTTACATTAAGTGCATGACGATTGCGACGACCCTGTAACCTCAGTACGTCGTTACCGAGAGCGACACCCTCCTTTAACATTGGTTGTCTATTAATGGTCCCGTTAACGCTGTTGATACTATTCTTGTATAGACTTGTATCGATGACTTAGTTATCTGGGCAAGAATACTGAAGCGGGGAGCCCAAGTTCCTTCTCCAGGGTGAACTTAGGTAAAGTTCCATTTCTCTTCCCGATTACTCATCTTCTGTTTCCACCGTTGACTATCGGGGTCATGGCTCTTTCACCGCTTTTGTCTTTGCAGTTGAATTCCTTGATAAGATTATCGTTGGCTTTCGGTCGTATCCCTGACCAGGGTGAAGCGATATACACTGGAACACTGGGTCCTTGTCTGAACTTTGCTACTACCGTCGTAGTATCCACCCCCGTGACGTGGACTTGCCAGACAAGAGTAACCAAAGTGTTGCATAGAGAACGGGTCTCTATCCCACCTTTAGCCGGGTTAACCTCCACGTACCTAACCAAAGGAGGTAGGCAACGGTAAGGCACACTGGTAATAAAAAATGATAAAACGCATCAGGGTTGGGGGGCACTCTAGTGTATCTACCTGAAGGTAACAATGGAAGTCTATACATAGGGGCGCAACAAACAAAGAAATACACGAAAAAATTTCAGGTGAGAAAATTTAAAACCACTCAAATTTTACACTTACATCTATCTTTGCTCTTTTTAAGCCATCCAAAACACCATCTTCGCCTGATCGCTTAATGCCTAAAGTCAATGTCAAAGAAATGCTTCAGTCAAACAAAGAATTATTAAAGCAAAATGTTGGATTTCAAAAGTCGTTCTATTATAAAGCTCACTGACAGAAACTGGGTACATATACATGTACTGATCCTTATACCTGGCTAACGTTAATAAATTCTTGTATTGATCACGTGATCATAAGTTTATAATTATTCATTTTCTAATGATAAAGAACCATACAAGGATTGAGACACCAAGTGTATCCAACTGTAAAAAAGAAAGAAAAAAAAAAGAAAGAAAAAAAGAGAAGTGAAAAGTTGAGTAAAAAGATAAGAGTTGACACAAGAATTAAAAACTTTCAAATCATATGATAGAGGAAAGCGCTCGGATGCCAAAGAGTTCTACAACCCAGCTGTCCGGGAGAAAACTACATTAAAAGAAAGATTTATTACAACGAGGAGCAACATTTGCATAAGGACGAAGACGTTGATAAAAACGAGTCACACAGGATGCAACAAAAACAACTGCTAACAGTGACTAACACCATTAAAACACTTTCAACAATATGATAATACGTATTGAAAAGACTAAGACATGCCGCATTTTGTCAATGAGACAAAGGTTAAAGAACAGCTGCAAGATTTGGTTCTATCAAATTAAAAATACGTCTCTGAATAAGATTAAGAATATCAAGATGAGATAAGGAAGCACCTGACCACCTGACCAGATATGACAGCAGTACTCCATGCAAGGAGGAATGGTTGATTTAGAGGGATACAAAATAGCTTCAAGCATAAGGTAACCTCTAGCACAATAGAAAGAACCAACCTTTTCCGAAGAAGAATCCCAAGAAAGATCTGGAGAAAATGACAAACAAAACAGCCTCGTTGACTAGCTTTTCTCAAGAGAAGCAACCTCAGGTTTAATATCAGAATGATTTTCCATGAATGATGGAGAGAAATAAGAACTCAGAAATAAAACTAAACGACATAGGGCATTTTTACCGCATTAAACACGATAAAAGTTCAGCAAAAGTAAGCTTCGCTGGGTCAGTAGATTAACACTGTACAAAATGAGAGTGTGATTAATTCTTACATTCCCTTTAAATAAAAATATAGGTAAAAGTACCAAGACTCCAAGAAAAAAATATGATGTGCATCATACCTGCTAAAAGGATGACTTAAAGGTTAATATATTAACCTGCAGAAATGTCAAGAATCTATTTCCCATCTTTCATAAATTATGCATTAAATCCTTGAAAATATCTGGCCATAATTAAATATTAATGGAAAAGGAATCAGAGATGTATCTAGGAGGAGGTATTCTTGGATAAAGGAAAATGAAAATCAAGGTATTGATGAAAAAAAAAATCTCATGGCCTGCAACCAAAAGACCTCTGCTAAACTATCTACCTCAAGACGATCAAAGGTGGCACAAAGTACGTCAGGTCAGCTCAAACTTTGGAAATCTTTTGGTTATTGGTCATCAAGGACTGTACCAGATAGACCTAACCACCAAAAAAACTAAAAACACTTTATTTCTTCTTATTTCGACTTTTTATAACTTTACAGGGCTATTCATTTCCCCATCCTAATAATTTTCTAAAAACACATCCAATATAACACCATACAGACATTCAATCGTTTCTAAAAAAGAAACCAACAATTTTTCTTTAATACCAGAACAACCAATATTGTGTGTTATTTTAGGTAGACATAAAAAAATACAAAAATGAAATAAATTAAATTTCGTGACATTTTTTTCATGACAAAAAAAAATCCAAGAGTCGACATGCTGAACATTATCCTCGTCAAAACGCAAGCGGTTTAATCACAAACTTTCTGATTCTAAAAGTTATAAAAATATGGGTACTCTCTCTATATTTGTGCCATATCAAAAGACGCCATCTGTCAAGCGTCACCACTTATGTTTCTCCTGTACAAGTCTCATCTGTTCTGTTCTTCCTTTCCTTCTTCTTTCAGGCAGACTGTAAAAGTACGTTTTCTCTGCCCTTACCCTAGCTCTCCATCGAGCAATTTTTCCTGCTAAGGACAAGTGTCCTATTTATAGTTATCATGGAACATGGCATAGAAATTGTAAATATCTTTTATTGAAAAAATAAGTATATATATATATATATATATATATATATATATATATATTCAAGCTAACAATTTATTTTCTAAACATTGCAGGTAACAATATATCTTCAGGACCAGGAAACATGAGTTCAAAATCTAAATGTAAATCATTTCAATAGTAAACAGTTAGGTACCTGATATTGATGCAGTCCTCTGAAGTGGCAATTCCAATGGAGCACTTTTGTCAATACTTGGTGTCGTGTCTACAAAGNAGTGTTGGTTTGGCATATTTCCTGTGTCGAATATATATATATATTCAAGCTAACAATTTATTTTCTAAACATTGCAGGTAACAATATATCTTCAGGACCAGGAACACATGAGTTCAAAATCTGAATGTAAATCATTTCAATAGTAAACAGTTAGGTACCTGATATTGATGCAGTCCTCTGAAGTGGCAATTCCAATGGAGCACTTTTGTCAATACTTGGTGTCGTGTCTACAAAGCAGAGAATAACTTCAACAGCCTTCAGAGATTCAAAAACCAACAGCATGCATAAGTAGGGAAAGTAACACCATATAATAATATTACATATCCAGTATTGTTTATTCTAGAGCTAGTTAAAATTTCTAATCCAACTGATTTTGTACCAAAAGTCTTCAAGAACAAAACTTTCCAAATTATCCTTATCACCACCTGATTCTTTAAGTTGGAACAACAATGCTCGTCATGAGAAAGTTGTATCCCACAATGTGACCAATCTTGCTCAAATACTCCCTTTAGACAAACAAAATTGAACATGACAGGAAAAACATACTGAAAATAACAAATTACTACTACTCCTAAAAATAATAAATCAATAATTAATAAATAAGTATTAATAATCAATTAATACATAATAATAACAACAATAATAATATGAATAAACATTGAAGCATCTAGTGGAAACTGACTCAAATAGACAGTGATAGTGTTGTAACAATAATAACAGTGACAATGGTGATGATAATGATGGGAATAATGATAAAGACATTAGAGATAGCAAAAGTAATGGAGACAATTGTGGTGCCAACAACAATGGTAAAAGTGGTGTCAACAATGGTCATAATAGTGCTGGCAGTAATGGTTAAAGTAATAATGTTATGTTATTAGTTGCAGCAGCAACATAAGAAAAAACAAAGCTGACACAACCAGGGCAGAAATATATCCTTGGCAAAGGTAGATGGAAGCCAACAACAATAAGTGTTAAAAAATCAATATGGTAATGTTAATGGTAACATTAGCAGTGATTATCATATTAGTTATTGTGGTAGTAATTAAAGTGGTAATAGTGGTAATGATAGTAGTGACAATGGGTGAAAACTATTAAAATTGAGAAATATTAGACAATAAATTTCCTTTTTTTCTTTCAGGCAGAGTTTTAACAAATTCCTTCTCACTTTATTCCTTTTGCATCACCTTTAACATATATTCATATTTACTTTTTAATAAAATTTCAAAATGCTAAGGCAATCTGTGATAATAACGGAATACCTCTTTCTCCATTAAGGTAAGCAAGAAGGTCCTAGAATTAAGATAAATTGAATAGCTAGAATACTATCAATTGTGACAAAAATACAAAAAGTACACATTACTAATTATTTGCACAATGAATAACTTCATGGAACTTTTATTTTCCCTTTTTTTCCCACATAACAATTAGGATATTAACATAGCACCTCTTTTTGGTGTGAAAGTTGAGTTGACTTCTTTTTTTTAAACAATAATAATATGCATTAACATTTTTATCAGTAAATAATACAATATTCTTAATTTCATGAAATTAATTCTTATCATATTTCTCAGGATATAAGTCAAACCTAATCTATAATTTGTCCCTTAATTTTTACCCAAAAATTGGTGAGATTTAGCAATACCCAGAATATATCCACCCACAAAACCTGCACTCCTTCCAGTACTCCATATTTTATTAATATAACTAATCAAAAACATTTTTGAAAACCGTTCTAGTTTATTTTGAAAACATTCTATTTTTTGTTGAAGTAACCAAAAAGATAAAAAAATCCTTCATGTGTGATCTGATCATCACACAGATTGATATAGAAACCATCGTTCATCTTCTCTTCAATAGCATTGGTATTATCTTCCTGCTGTGAGTGACCTCACTCTTCTGGATCTTGCCAAAGAACATCTATTGTGTTAGGATGTCCCACTTCTTTAATGAATAAACAATAAACTCAAACTAAATAACTGGCCAAGGAAATAAGAATCAACTGAGACAACAGGCAGTACGGCCCACTGAAGTTAACAAATCACTTATAATACAACTGTTCTTCTGCCCTTTTAATAGCTTACTAAGGCACATGTTATGGCTAAATTAAGCATGTCTGGCTGTCATGAAATACAACTATATCTGTATTCTTTTCCTACAACCTCAGCCTCACAACAGGTGCCATTAAAAGAATCCAAAGTCAAGTTTGCTCCAGTTGGTTTTTGACTGCATATAAAATAAAAAAGCAAGTTAATAACCCAGTTGTTAATTAGATGGTCGTGTAAGCTGCAGACACTGGTCAAAAGCAGATAGTTGCAAATTAAGGGCACTTGTTCAAAGCAGTTAGTGATATAAGCTATAGAGATAGGTTCAATGCAGACAGTTGTGTATCCTATATACACAAATCCAAAGGAGGCAGACATGTAAGCTATAGGCTCTGATCCAAAGCAGGTAATCATGTAAGCTATATGCACTCATCCAAATGAGATAGTCATGCAACCTCAAAGAACTGGTCCAAAGTAGAAGGGGGTATAAACTATCAGCACTGATTCAAAACAGATAGTGATGTAAGGATATAGGCATTGGTGCAAAGCAGATAGTTATATACACTATCACCACTGGCCAAAAGCAGATGGACATGAATCTATAGACACTGCTTCAAAGCAAATGGCAATGTGGACTATAGGTCCTGGATCAATGCAGATCTCTTTAATATGATTTTCACCATAATTGGCTATAATAAATTTCAACCACAATTGGCTCGATCATTACCAATAAGTAACACATTTTTACTTCTCCATCCTTAACATGTCAACTAAGAAGCTAACAACATTCATAAAAATTATTTATTTGTGTTCTTGTTAAAAAATATATTTGGTATACATTTGTGCTCTTGACTTTGCAAATCTTTAAGCCATGGAGTGCTCTTTTTCATATTGCAGCATCATGACATTCATCAAACCTTTTAGCTTAATTAACCAGAATAACCTCCAAATACCATCTTAGCCATGACAGTTGTAGGCAAGACACGTGTACTGGTCAGCCCTAAAATTGCCTTCTTTTCTATTTAAAAACTTATACAGGTAGCCATATGAGAACAAAAAATATGTAGATTGGTACACATATAGGAAACAAAACCAAAATGAAACAATTATCTTACCTTTCTGTCTGGAAAACGAACAACTGGTACATTAGCTGCCTAAAATGAAACACAAGAACTGTCCTACATTCACTTCTACATGTCAGCCTAGTACAGCTTAAGTTGATAAGATATAGCTTATCAAGGTATGGGTTAGGTTATTTGCACTGTGCTACATTTCTGGGGGTTCAGCTCTTAACATTGGGTCTTGTTTCAAAATATTGCAGTTTTATTTGAGTTAAAAATAATCCTACATTCTAATCTAACTTATGATTGAATACACTTAATCAAGCCTTGGTCATGACGATTAATATTAAACTACATTTCAAGAAATATCTATTTCACCATTAGCCCTTATTAAAACATATTGCAGTGTTTTTCAGGTAATTATACTTCTACTAAACAGCCCAGTTTAACCCAAAGGTATATGATACATTTCATATCACAGGTCTGATCAATTGTGAATGGTTAGTTACACTGAGCACTTGGTATAAGGAAATTATATTGTTCAATAGCTATTTCCTAATGACAGAAAAAAATCTTGCTCTTGATAAGTGACACATAGACCAGAAAATTTGTTTGAAAACACTAAGGGAAAATAGCAAGTGGTAATTTTTATACTTACACCAGCTCTTTGTACATAAATAGGATGTGACAAGCGAACATTATTTAAAAGGAACAGCAAGGCTTCAAGTGTGTAGTATTCTTTGGGAGCAGTTCTGAAACAAAAGAAAAATAAATAAAATTTGGCAATTCTGTGAAGAAAAAGCAAAATAACCCTGCTTGGGGGAACCATATCCTATCTGATTGACATCAATCGTAATTCTTTTCAACTCTTTACTGTTTTGTTTTCAAGATATTGAACTGACTCAATAAAATGTTTCCAGCTTAGCTCTCTTAAAACATTACCATTTATGATGTCCAAACAGCTTGTTAGTGTATATGACATGCCACAGTAAGCAATATTTTCTGTGATGGAAAAGTAAAAAATGTACCTTTAAAATTGACAATGTAATTTTATTGTGTCCATTTTCATTGATACATTATTTTTCTTAAATCTATGATGTTTTCTACATTACCTTAATGTCTTTTTATGGGGAGGGGGGGGGAGGATTATCACTGTGTGCACTCAATGAACTTTGTTCTCTGCATCTAGCTTTTTTGTGCTATCTCATCTCACCTCAAAACTAAAAGCATATTCATCACAATGGGTGATTTTGTGTATAAGAAAGTATCCATGCATCAAAACTCTTTCCTCAGACCGCCCAAACTTTATATTTCTCTTCTTCCTATAACCTAATATCTTTTTAACTCCATAGTGAGCCTATCCATTATATTCTAAAGTGTTTTGTTAACAGTCTTTTCCACTAAGTTTATCGAAGTCATCTTATTATGTCAAAAAAGGTTGACCTTTTCTCACCAAGATTCTTTTCTAATGACTTTGACGATGGTACTGTTCATGATATTAATGTATGTATAAATATGCCAGAAAAATAAAAATTTACAGTATTCCAAAATGCTAAAAAAAATAAATACATTACAATTTAAATTAAATACCAACACATTTACAATCCCCGGAATTCCAACAGTGATCACACATCCATCTTAACACTTAAACTCCTTCAAATTCCCTATTTAATACAACGATATTCAATCAAAATTGGCTTAGAACCAACCCCAAATTTACAACCCAAAAAAATGTGAAAAATTTAAGTTANAAAAGGTTGACCTTTTCTCACCAAGATTCTTTTCTAATGACTTTGACGATGGTACTGTTCATGATATTAATGTATGTATAAATATGCCAGAAAAATAAAAATTTACAGTATTCCAAAATGCTAAAAAAAATAAATACATTACAATTTAAATTAAATACCAACACATTTACAATCCCCGGAATTCCAACAGTGATCACACATCCATCTTAACACTTAAACTCCTTCAAATTCCCTATTTAATACAACGATATTCAATCAAAATTGGCTTAGAACCAACCCCAAATTTACAACACAAAAAAATGTGAAAAATTTAAGTTATTAAAAGTTTCAATTTAAAACATGCTAAATGGGAACAGTTAAACTTGATGAAATCTCTTGTAACCATACAAGAGCCTGTGAAAATAAAAAAACAAGAACACCATTCAAATAACCACAGTGTACAGAATCTGGGACTAAATAGCACACATAAGCAAAGACACAGTACCATACAACAACAAAGATGGGCAAAGTAGATAACAGGTTGTTATGGAATGTGTAGTTGCACATGTGTGGTAGCAGATGGCTCAAAGTTGTATACTCAATTGGTCAATGAATAGTGCAAGGTTAGGCATTTCACTTCATCAGAGTATGTTTTTGACTTTCATCTTCTATTGGTCATTTGGCATAGTCAGGTGCAAAACATGGCACTTAATACACACAGTATGCATGCACACATGCACACACCTCTCTTCTATAAACTTACACTTAAAAGAACTGCATGAGCATCAGTTATTCAAGCTTGACTGCCAATTTTGGTACTTCAAAATGTTGGTAACACCAACCATTTGCATTAAAAGAGACAGCTGTTGACCCACACACTTGTGTATATCATATAAAATAGTATTAGCATTTTAAAAAGTGATTCCGTCAATTTTTTTAAATTAATTTACTATGACATTCACAAATTTCCTAAACTCCAATCGAGGTCAAGTCACCGGTAAGATAACGCTTCCAGAAGAGGGGAGGGGGAAGCAGTTACTGATTCACATTCCCCAACCCGTGGAGTAGAAAGCTTTTTTTTTATTTCGCAATAAAAATACAGAATATAAAATGCAAGTGAAATATTGCGGAGGATAACACAAAAAACATGTAAAAATACTTATTTCCATTGTGGTCCTCGTGAACAAAAACAACATAGCACCGATAACACAGGTAATACTGATAACAGATACTAACACATATTAAGACATAACGAATAAGTAGAGTAACATTTAATAAAAATCTGTCGATTTTTTTTTCCTTTTCTGATTTTTTTTAAGACAGAGTTTAAGGGTAATAGGTGTGTATTTCAAGACAAATAGGTACCAGTAATACAGACTTGTCCAAGGAGCGAAAGTGTGGTGTATCACCGTACAATAGTTTAGGACTGTCATTTACAAATCTTTCCACTGGTGAGGCAAAACCGGAGCGGGCGCATTGTCTGTCAGCCTTAGTTTGCTTTTCAGTCAGTAGTTGGAAGCCTAGAGATTTGAATGTTCTGACAGTACATGATTATGCAAACGACTGGATAAGTGTTCCTGGCGAATTATTCGTTATAGGATGCACGAATACAAATATATGGCCTCGTTAATGTTGTAATAAATAATACCAAAAATGCATACAGTTCTACTATGGTTCAACAGTTTTATATGTGAAATCAATATGACGGAGAGTTACGTATAAAAAATACAGACGTAAAAGCACAAGAGTTGTTATTGCCAAATACTTAGGTCTTCAAATAAGCATTAAAATGGGCCAAATTTACCTGCATATAACATAGTTGGTTTTAGCCGTCTTCAGGAAAGAAATACCATCAAAAATAATCTGTTCATCTCTTTCTGTGATTGATTTCTTGTTGATGTTGAACTGTCGAAGTAATGTCAGTGGATCCGCCATTTTGTTTCCCGTCCACTTTGTTCCACTCCAAGGTTTTTATTGAGAAGACTGGGCACGACTTTTTATATTTTCATCTTGTTGATAATCCTTGAATATCATTGATAAAATTCTGATCAGGTTGCTCAGGTTTGGTCAAGATATGGCAATTCTAAAAATGAAACTAGAAATATAAGACCTTCCTACTTATTTGTTTTTATTCTAATTAACATATTTACTAAATATTAGCAGAAGGGTAGTGTCTGCTGGCTCGCTCACTGACTTATCTACATTGGCTAAATCTTTCACGCCATGTAAAGTGTAACATTCAAACATGGGTTTCCTTGCTTTTCAGGTATGTGTGCGATAGGACACTCCATCTACCATGGATATCCAAAGAAGTTGTGAAAATTATTTTTATTGAACTTATGTTGCTTGTTCTTTTTGGCCCTCCTCCTCCTTCTACGTTTCCACCACTGTAAGTTTTCTTGACACCCAGCCTTCCATCCCACAAGGTTTGGAATTCTATCTTGAACTTTCAATTCCTTGATGTGTCGGCTCTAAGTTTCCTTTATCTCCACCCCACCCCCCACACACCCCCGCTCGCTCGATCTCTCTCTCTCTCTCTCTCTCTCTCTCTCTCTCTCTATCTATCTATCTATCTCACTCTCTTTCCCTCTCTTTCTCAGCCTTTCTTTAAACTGCTCTGCACTGAATATTTCAAAAAATCGCTTCAAACTTGGCATTGGATCAGACTCAACTTTTCTGAATTTTTTTTCTGTGCTCAGAGCAATGTACATAAGGTCATTTTGTTCTGAGGTCATTCCCTGTGACTTGTGAATCGATATGGCCTAACGAGGCAACAGTGGTATCATGATCCTTGAACAAGTTTTCTTTTTTGATTGCCATACTCTTCTGATTAGGGATATTGGAACAGCTCCTGGCAATTCCGTTATGAAGCTTGGTTTTATGTACTGATCAGATGTACTTAGAACCACGTCAGACAATGCTGGTGACTTTGTCTGACCATCATATGTTATATATTATATATTTCACTGTGAACTTGCTTCTGTTGTCCAGTCCTGCTGTACTCCATCAATTAGCTGCAAGCAGCATTTTGCAATTTTGATCTAGAAGGAGTTGAGAAGGAAAACCACCGGCCTTTGAAGATGCGGCTGGCTTTGCTTCCGAACAGGTGATTATAGCCACTACTAAGACAACAGGTGTGCCAAATTTCCTAATGTTATATAGGTTGTGACTTTTGAGATCAATTTTTTTGCACAGAGCATTGTTGCATTATCAATGAAGCTATTTTCTGTTGTTTAGGCAACTCTGAGCGGCTTAGATTCTTCTCATAGCTTTCTCCTGAACTATTGAAAATTTGTCACTTGACAATAAACTAAAATCTCTCTGAAGTGTGCTTGGCTGTCACCTCTTTATATTGGCTTACTGATTCTCTTCGCTCACCAACAGGACAATAAAATTTACCTGTGCTTTTACAACAATAAAACAGTCGGTAAACTTTAGTTATTAGATTGTAAAAATATTTAGTTCTTCAGGTAAAAATAGCATCCAAATAAAATGATCCCGATAAACTTAAACTCTGAGGAAGTGTTTTTGAATATCCTAGTACATCTAAAGGTTTTCCTTACCTTTACCGTGGACAACACACCTCTGAATGCTAATCCTAAGCTAAATCTCTCCCCTCTCCAAAAACTAAAGCTAGAAGCTAACATTAGCCTGAACACAAAATCTGAATCCCAATAATCTAAGCCACACAGAGTTGACCAGAAATGCCTTATGTTAGTCATATACTCAGGATGTCTTAAGTTTTAAAATAAAAGACCGAATGCAAATATAGATGAAGATGTTCATCGTCGGTGGACCATGTGATAGCCCTGATTGTAGTAAAAGGAGGGTCAATAAGATTCAATGCCCATTGAATATTGCAAAATAGGAATTTTCAGTTTTCGTTTAAGATTCTTATTCCGAGGTACTCAGAACCTCCTTAATTACTGTTGAAACTTTAGTGAAAAAAAAGAAAGATAAAATGTCCCTCAATGAGAATCCTTCAATAATTCAGTATATAACAGATCGTGGATTAAAATTACACGAAATTTCTTTTACATGAGGTTATTTTTTTTAAAGTCAATCCAGTATCATTTTGAATGAAGATGGTTAATTTTGAGAAAATTAAATCCAAATCTCTCAAACTAGTGCTAGTTTTTCAAAAGTTATTAATCCAGTTGTCTGTACCCCAAGCCCTCAAAGAGCCCTTGTTCTCACACCTTTAAGCACCTAATGAGGTTGTGTTTCTAACTTTAAGGTACTCCACCAGAAAGCTTAGTTTTTGTTAACAGGAAAAATGAAAGAGTGAAAATGTTCAGAAGAAGCTTAAAAAGATCAGATTTTGAGCACCCCTCCCCCCCTTATACATGTTTGTTTGTACCAGATGTCCCTAGCGTAAAAGGGATTTCATTGTTTTGTATGAGAGTTTTCCTTTTAGCATAGATATGAATGAGCTATCTAACGATAGGAGAAAGAATGTAATGATGATATTTCAGGTGATAGACCATGTGGTCAAGAAACTCGTAGGTACTGTTTCGAACCCAATTCGCTGCAAAAAGTTCCCACTAGTTTTTGTAGATAATAAAATGAATAAAGGAAATGAAAACTTATGAAAAAAAATAAATGAACTTTTTATTCTTAATGGGAGTAGCATTAACATTACGCATTAATTTTAGATAGAAACAACAACTGTAAGAAAACAAATGAATCCATGGGAGCGGCACTTTCATTTCAATCTATAATGTACAATTACTGACAGTCAAGGACAATTGCGAACATACAAAATATCAAGGTATGAGGTCAGTCAAGGACAGTTACAAGCATACAAAAAATAAAGGTATGAGGTATTTGCTTGAAAAAAGCTTGATTGGTTTGTAAAATGTTTCGAATTAATAAACACGTACTTTCTACCTTAGGTAAGGGTGGTAATCTATTTTCGCACAAAGTATATCGATTTATGCTTTTTACAAGGAAATGTAGTTTTAAATATTAACTAAAGATTAACTTTTCAAAATGATTTAGTTTAACTAAAACGAATGAGTTTTTCAAGAATGACTTTTAAGAATGGTTATCACATGAGTACAGTCAAATTTTATTACATCTGAGCATGGGTAACCAGTAATACTGGGTGTTTTAAATAAATACTCTTTTTCTTGAAGGAACGAACTCGAAAGAAATAAGCAAAAATCATAAAATGGAATGAAAAGAAAGAACAAATCTGTAGAGATTAACAAAAAACATCAATACTGACAATGATATATATATATATATATATATATATAACTTTATGTGTGCCCTTGAGTATACTTTTATTCATTTCTACAATATAAATGAATACTTTATTCTCTTGAGTGTTCCATAATAATTACCATGCATCTTTATAATAAACGAAATGTTGTAGTAATTCATTGCAGTTTGAAGATTGTTAAGAAAACATGAAACTAGTAGTAACTGCTAAATTTGTCTAGTTATTTTGTATCCTATACTGGATATATATATATATATATATATATATATATATATAATGGTAATGATAACAATCGTATTAACCTAAAACTGATAGTAAAGTAACAACGAATGTAACACTCGTATTGACAGTCATTTAATATAATAACGATAGTAACCCTTCTTTTTTGTTACTCATCATGATGGGGTGCTATAATGCAGAGCAGCGTCAGCGATCATGGGTCTCCACAGTCTCCAATCAGCCATGTTAATGAAAAGTTCTCTGTTGCCCTTCGTCAGCCACCGCTTCAAGTTATTCATTAATGAATATCTAGATCTTCCTCATATTTCATTCTCTACACAGTCCCCAGTTAAAATAGTGTTTTTTGAACTATGACCTATGAATTTTAACTGTCTAGTTATTACTGTCTGCAAGAGATCAGGTTTAGTATCATGAACAGACGCTCCCTTTGCCACACTTCCTCATTAGAAACCCGATCTGATCTCACTATATCCATTACACGACGAAGGCACCATGTTTCTACCTTTCTCTATTTTTTTCTTTTTTGTAACTATGGAACACAATTTCAAATCTCTTAGAAACTATTAGTTTACAAAGGCCGGCCTGATTACAAAAAATAGTTTTAATTACAATGATAATTCAGCAATAATAATAACAAAATTCATGTCCAGCATGATAGTCTGCACAGGGAGATGGTATTCACCTGCCAGACGAGAAAATTTAACCCGGCTACCGACCAGTAGCTTTAGAGGTTAAGCACCTTTCTCAATATGTTGGTGGTTCCAATGATGGTAGATGTTGGAACTCTGAGTATAATTTCAGGGGACTTTCACTCCTGGCTTGGGTTTGTGAGTCCTACCCTCTGCCTTAAAACCTTACAAAGGCTTGCCTATCAGAAAATGCAAGATTCCTAAGGTACATGGTGACGATCTGAGGATGAGAATTGTATCATTATGTGCAACAAGTGATCAAGTCAAGTAATATCCGAAAGACTGTATCAGCTCACATATAATAATTTTTTTTTTCAAACTTCATGTTTTTTTGTCTAAAATCCTTTACAAAAAAAATAAATAAAAAAATATATATATGATGCAATATCAACAGCACTAAAATACATATCAGTTTATCTAAGACAGTAAAATTTGTCTTACGGTCCTGGTACAGAGTGAATTGCTAACAAAGCTTAATAAAATGTCAAAATTCCTTTTTCTAACCACGTTTTATTTCTTTGTGTATATAAATAGTATGAACATCGTAAGGCCGTTTCATTAACTTTATTAATCAGTCTTTGAGTATTTATATTATGACTTTTTAGAAAAGAGAAGAACAAGTCATTTTGCTTTGGCACAAGTCCCAGTGAAATAATAATAATAATAATAATAATAATAATAATAATAATAATAATAATAATAAAAGATTGACAAGTATCAGGAAATTAAAAGAGAAATCCAAAGACTTCGGAATCTGGAAAAAGTTAGCGTTGTACCTGTTGTCTTGGGGGTTCTTGGGAGTGTGACGAAAAATTTTACCAAATACATGGAAAAGATTGGGATTGAGATCAACATTGCCGAAGTCCAGAAAACAACACTATTAAGAACAGCTAGGATTTTGCGAAAGGTATTGAAAGGGAAGATGTTGCTGACCGCAGCAAATGGAGGCGTATGGTCCGCTGTGGCGACCCCAAAAAGGGAGCAGCCGAAAGATAAAGAAGATTTTCTATATATCATTTTCATGCAATTCAATTTTTCCACGAGTTCCCAGGAAATATTAGTTCGTGCTCAGTGATGTTTTTTATGTATCAGAGAGTCACCACACATCAAGGCTAAAAACCACTCGAGGATGAGCGTTAATGAGATGAATAGACTGACAAGTGGATGATGATAAGTATTGTGAAAGGGACTCAACTCTGGCAGTTTTGTCATTTTTTATAGTTTTAATTTTTCAAAAATCATTCTGCGGAGAAAAATCTTTTTAGTTCTTCTCTTTAATAGGAATGATGTAATGTTGTGTCAAAATTCGATCCACATTCAAATATTTGTTGGTTGAGTTTCTGTCATATGTTGCGACTGGAAAAAAGGCTGCCATTTTCATTTCAGTTGATACTGACACAGGTTTTTGTACCAAGGTGATGAACTTCCGGTGTGTATACCATATCACAGCAAAAGAAGCCATTTTGTTCCATCTCAAAGCTGACGAAAAGCTGCAACTCAGAAGAATTGTGGAAGCAAAGGAAGAGTGACAATCTTTAGCTGCATTTGATGAGGAACTTAAGATTCTGTATACTACATGGGAGCAAATGCTTTATGAATTGGTAAACTGGACACAATTTTATCCTATGGTTCCTTTTTGTACAGTTTTCATTTCAAGATAACTGTTATCCACACTGATTGCATTGGCTGGAAAGCAAGCAGACATGTTTTAAACAAAGTGAAGATAACGAAGCAGAAAAGCATTGCCGTTGTTAAGAGAAGGGTTACTTGGGGTGATTTTGTCACCCTTGTTTTTTTAGCTTCTCTGTGGCAAAGCTGTGTAGTTTGTTGTTGCAAATGCAGAATGGAATCCTCGTGTGATCTCTATCTACAATGGAAAATTGAAGTTTTAGAAGAACTCCGCCCACTTCTTACAGAGAACTTACAACCAGAGAAGCTCTTTCCTTATCTTAGGTCAAAATATATTCTCAGCGAAGACGACGAAGAGGATATTCTAGCAGAGAGAACGCGTAAACGAAAAGCAGGAAAACTTATTGATTTTGTATCAAAGAGGGGTAACGATGGTTTTGACGAGTTTTGCGAAGCCATTCGGAAGAATAAAACTCAAAACTTTCTATTACAAAAACTAGTTTCCAAATTTGAAGAAAAGAAATTCAGTCATCAAGGTAAGAGGAACCTTATTACTGCTTTAGAATTCTAAGGTAAGTTATGTATAAATATGTATGTATGCTTGTATGTATGTATATATGTTTGTATGTATGTTTGTATGTATATATGTTTGTATGTATGTTTGTATGTATGTTTGTTTGTATGTTTGTATGTATGTATGTTCATAACGTATGTATGTTTGTAGGTATGTTTGTATGTATGTTTGTATGTATGTATGTTCATAACATATATTATGTATATATGACTGTATGTATGAATGTATGTATATATGTATGTATATATGTATATATATATATATATATATTTATGTTTGTATGTTTGAATATATGTATGCATATATATATAAAATACTTTGATGAGAGTGATTGATGACTAGTATGAAGTATAATTACTGGAGTTTATGAAAATGAGTAAAAAGTTATAGATGTAGCAGCTTTATCATGTCATGAGTAGTAAGCTTTTTCTGAGCTACGTTTCGAGAGATACTTCTCCTATCATCAGCCTGACAATAGGAAAAGTATCTCTCAAAATGCAGCTCAGAAAGACAAGCTTACGACTCATGACATGATAAAGCTCATATCTATGAATTTCTCTGAGTCCATAAAGTTCAGAACTTTCACGAGTAAAAAGTTATTTCAAAACAAATCCATATTAAAGGTAGATATAACACTGCTCTTCAGATTCTCTTAACCTAAGAAGTTCAAAACATTACAAAATAGAGGCAAGAAATAGTTACTTAGTCACAGTGGATTTAACACTACCCATGCAGCGAACTGACTTTCTGGTCTGACATATCAGTTGAGCAGACAGCTTTGAAATTTATTTCTACTTTTGTAGCCCTTAAAAAGTTATATACAATGCTATTTTGATACTCAAACAATATGGCCAGTATAGACCTGTAGGTTTTTGAAGAAGGAAAGGAAAGCAAAAACATGAAAGAAATCCCAGCTGATTTTCAAATTGTACTGCTGTTAACAGGTCAGCAGATAAGTCATTTACAAACCACAATTGAGTTACCTGTACTTCATTTCATTTTTCACGAGCTTCAAACATGGTTTCAGAATAACAATGCCTTCTCATGCTTCTGTTGACATCCAAAGCAATGTCATCAGTGCTTCAGATTTACATTTATCAATCACATGTATTTTTGAGGTTTTGTTAATAAAGGAAAGATTGAGACAATAGAGGGACTGATCACAATGCAATTTTTGTGAAGCATGATGTTTTCACATAGATTCGAGATATAATCTCTACATCCATTTTGTGTCAGTTGACTTTTAATTGGTTGCTTAATTAATTTCTCCTACAATGTATGCAGAGCTTTTTTTGAACTAGATTTTCAATTTACTTGTTTTTGTAATACCATAGTAATGTCATCAAGAATATGACTTAACTGATCCTTGCAGATATCAAGCTGTAAGATTTCTTTCTCTCTTTTGTAAAGTCTTTGAACAACTTATAAACAATGCACTGGTATAAGTCTTGTAGAACGTAGGTCTCTGTGTTGATGTTCCATATGGGTTTATAGGAGCTTACTTCACTGGTGACCATTTGACTGTAATTGCAGAATGTATCTATAAGTTTCTGGATAAGTCTGGTGAAGGATGAGTTATAATGCTTGATATTTCCAAGACATTTGACAAAGTGTGGCCTGCTGGCTTGGTTCATAAGCTTTCTAGTTATGGTATTTGTGAAAGGGTCTTTGGAATCCTCTAGTCCATTTGCTCAGATCACAAAATGTATGTCACATTGTCACATGCTGGCATTCCTCAAGGTTATATTCTTGGTCTCTTTCTTTACATTATTAATCTTCCTGGCAGGTTGCTTTAATTTATCAACAAACATTTTGATGTCACTACCCTGTACTCTTACACTGACCACAAGGCAACTCAGCAGAAACAAATCATACTTGCAGAAGCTTTGAAATCCAGCCTTAAGGTGTCAGAGAATGGGCAAGGAAATGGCTGGTTTCTTTCAATGCAATTAAAAATGCAACTGATGTTGTTCAGTAGAAAGCTAAGTCCTAACCACCCTTCACTATTCATGGAAAATCATTCTGATATTAGTCCTGGGAAGATTACTTCCCCTCTTGAAAAGTGCTTATCACTCAGGATCTTTGGTTTGTCTCCAGGTCATTTCTTGGATTCTTATATTCAATCTATTGGCAAGTCTGCTTCTAAGGTTAATTTTTTGTACAATGCTCTTGATTACTTTACATCTAAAGTGATCTTGTATCTCAATAAATCTATCAAAACCCTTGCATGGAGTACTGTGGCCATATCTGCACATATGCTTAGTTATATTATCTTGATTCATTGCAAGATTGTGGAGCTCTTTTTGGTTTTGAGTGCTTTAACACAATGTATGACTTGAAGTCTATAAAAAGAAAAAAAATGTATTTACAGATTTTACAGAGATTGAGATGAAACTTTGTAGAAGATGCCATGTTATGATTATTTTGTTGGTATTTGAATAAAGTGTTTTTCCTATTCTGAATGAAAATTTATTTTTGAATTTGTAGAAAGGTAACCCAAATAAGCCATTTTGTTACCTATTGCAGTGAATTGTTATTAAAATAATTACAGATAGGCACCTGTTCTTCCCTCACAAAAGTGTAAGGACATTTACAGTGGTGATCTGTCAAGTGGGGAAGGTGACCTGTGGCCTACTAAGAAATTTTAAGTCGGTTTTTTGTACTGATTTTAATCTGTTTATCACATTTTTCAGTCTCAATTTATAGAACCACCAGATAAAATTCTTCGATTTCTACTTGCTAACATGTGAAAATATTCGACTTATTAAAAGACAAAATAAATATATCAATCATTCTTGCCATAAGCCTACATAATCAATTTTCAGCTTTACCTTCTGCTCAACCATTTAAAATTTGACTTTGGAATGAATAGTAGTAGAGGAGAAACTGTTATGAAGCTGTAATTCTTATTTGCTGACAAACAGTCAACAGAAACCATTCCAACCCACCTATGTCGATATATTTTTATTATTGAATTTGATATATTTTTTTTTCAAAGAAAGCAAGTTTCCTTGTTAACAATTTTGATTCATTCATAATTGATGATGTCATTATCTTTACATTCTCCAAGAGGAAATATTTACACATAGTCCAACTGGACATGTACCTGATTTTGTAAAAAGTGATGGGGATAATCTATTTTAGAATTAAAAGGATAGAGATGTAGCATGGTAAGCATTTTTGGAAATCATCTGTACCCCAGTTTTCCTGGAAATATAAAAACAGTTTCCTTGTTGATAATTTTTGCTGGTTTTAGGGGATCAGTTTTTGGACCTAAATTGAAATCCATATTTCAATTTTTTAGTGATAATATGAAAAATAGTGGAGATAATTTCTGCTTTTGCAGAAAAATATACCCCTACAACTTTTAAACTCAGGGCACGACAAGGTATGTTTTTCTCACAAACAGACATACCACCAGGAATTTTTTCTAAAAACAACTTATAAGTCAAAACTTTGTCTTTTCACTGGTTGTATCAAGTATCAAAAGGCATCTGATGAGATTCTTGTCATACTTTGTAGTTATTGATAATGATGCATCTGTGGTGCTCTAAGAAAGACAAAACATGGTGGGCAGCAGATTTAGGTTGTGGAACAAAATTATGAAAATATAGCATTAAAAATTGTTTTTTTAAAACACATTTTTTTATTTCTTTCAGTCAACAAAAGTTTGTCCAAAAACATTTCTTTTAGTTGTTGAATTACTTGAAAGTCATGACTGTTATGAGAAAGTTTTGAAAAGTTGTCAACTTTACGACTGTGGTACTAACTTTTGTCAGTTCATAGAGAACAACCCAACTATTTTCTTCATTTAACTTGGCCATTCTTTGCTCCTGGCTCACCAACAGGCCTGATACAAAGCATGGTTTTCCCCCATATTCCGTGTTCTAGGTGATCAATATTCATTCAAACTTAAAACTTGTTAGCATCTTTAATTTTGTGAAGCAAATTTGATGGAGTTTGGCCTGAAGTTGGACAATGCAGTCTTTTGTATTTTGGGTCTTTGAAAGTAGGTCAACTAATTGAAGAATGAAGTGGTAATCATCCATATTTTAAACCATAGATTAATTTAAGAACTAATGGTACCATTTAAACATAAATGGTATAGTGGCAATGTTGTTTAATGTAGACCCCACTTCTTATGCAAAAGATGTAGATGTGAGGCACGACCTGTGGATGGCAGAACCCAGCAAACAGTTTCTGTTGGCTCTGATGTGCTTGAGGTGGTGTCTTCTTCCTGCTACCTCGGTTATTCACTCTCTGCAGCTGGTGGTTGTTCACTTGCCTCAATCACTCATATAAAGTCTGCTTGGAGCAAGTTCAAGGAGCTTCTCCCAATCCTGTCATCAAGACATCTGACACTGAGGACACGTGGAAAAGTATACAATACTTGTATGCATAGTGTCATATTGTATGGCAGCAAAACATGGCCCATGACCAAGAGTAACTTATTGCACATGCAGCATAATGATAGGACAATGATTAGGTGAATCTGTAGTATCAGACATGACCAGGTGCAGACAACCCCTCCAAGCAAATTGCTGTTCAAGCTAGGATTAGCCAACATAATACACACTGAGGGAAAGGCATGTACGCGGGTACGGCCATGTCCAGCAATCTAGTGACACAATCAGGCAGGCAGTAGACTTTTCTGTGGTTGGGCATCTGCGACCTGGGCAACCAAGAAAGACATGGCACAATGTTCTGAAGGATGACATCTCTGGCTGGGGCCTTGGTTCAAGTGACCCCATGAATAGAGCCACCTGGAAATCTAGTGTGAGATATGCCATTTGTGCATCTAACCAGGCATCTGGAGGGAAGCCCACCATCATGGAGGATGCTTCCAGACCTGCACGATAATAAAAAAGAACCGATTGTATGTGTGTATGTATGTTGTAAAGTTTAGTGTTGTCACCTTCCAAACAATAGTTAAAGGTTTGATTTTCAATTGATGCACAATAATTTGTTTGTGTTTGTAATATGAGTAGTACATTTTTTCATTTTTAACTAAAGTCAATCTAAGAGTGGAGTGATTAAGTAATTACTGTTTAGCAAATCTATTAAATTCCATTAATTTTATGGCAGTAACTCAAATTTCATGGCTTGTAACAGCTGTTGCTTTCGTATCTGTTTGATGAGAAGTTTTAGGATTACAACAAGCTGCTGAATGTTGGTCCCAAGGTTCCAAAATCCAGAGGATGCCATACATTGCCCAATCAAGGTTGTTTTTGGAATGGGAGATTGTGAGTGAGTTATCAGGGGACTATCCTCCTCCTAATATCAAACAGACAAAGTGAAAAAGTAACAATATTACTAGGGGGATCATCTATTCATAGTTTCCTTTACGTTGTAAGATTTTTGAATGCACTTTATGCATGAAAAATCACATCAGCACAGATTGTTTAAATGGTGCACTTCTCAAGAAGTTTGGAGAAAATTCTTTTTTAGTGCTTTGCAAAGTCACTTGGATTAAAAATATTCAAGCCAGGAATTGAAATAGAATAAAAGAATTAAGTAAAGGAGGTAAGAATGTGGTAAGTGTCATGTTATAAGTCATACCTCATAAGTCGCCACAATGACAAATGCCATAACTTATGGCATATGCTATTTGACTGTGGAATGTGTAAGAAAACTAAAGTACTAAAAGACAAGAGTGTAGCATTTCAATATGGCTAGCCTATTAACTTATCTTGAAATACTCATTAAAATAATTTTTTGCATGGCCCTGCATACTAATTTATGTAATTTAAATGAATGTACTTGTGTATTTTATCCACCACATTAAATTGAAAAGCCTATGAGGAACTGTGTCTTAATGGTTAGTGCAACTTCACCATAACCAAGAATTCTGCGTTTGATTCCCCGAGTGGGCAGTTTTTGAAATTCACAAAAGAAAAAGGCACTGGCTGGCATCAGGAAGGGCATCCGGCCAAGAAATTCCTCACTGTCAAATCCAAGTCCCTGTGCAGGGCACCATCTAAGCCCCAGTTACTGAAGGAGGGGGGGGGTAGCATTAAAAAAATTAAATTGAAAAGCTTGCTGGGAAGTGTATTTTGTTCTAATGGATTTTTGTTCTATTTTTTTTGTCAGTTAATCCAGATAATATTATAGAAACAGGTAATTTTCCCATTACTTCAAATCTTCCAGCACCAGGTGATGGAAATGGCCCACCTTTACCCTCAGGTATGGTATTTTTTCACATCTTTGATGCACTATTGCATATTGTGTATCTTTTCTCATTTCATTATTTCCCGTTTTTCCTTCTGCGTTAGTTTTTAAAAATTGATTTACTTCATAGGAAGCATTGATTAACCCTAAGAGGTAAGGGGTCATTGTCGATTGTAAAGAAATCGAACTTAGAAATGAAGATAAAAAGAGTGGGTGTGTTGAAAGAGTGACAGAGAGACTGACAGACAGGGAGACGGACAAACGCATACACGAAAATCTGAATAGAACACAACAGAACTATGTTTACTTTCACTGTTAATTTTGTATTTATAAAATCATGAATCCTCCTATTTATTAAGCTTATGTTGGAACAATGTTGATAGAAAAAATGAAGGACGCTGTAACAGTATAAATAGAGAGATTTGAAGAATTGTTGAATGAAAATGCAGAAATGATCCTGGGGGTACTGTGTTATTGAAGTCTACATATTATGTGCGCTCATTTTGCATTATTTTAGAGCTGGGTTTGTATTGACGAGGAAGAAAAAGGATTGAAATGTTGGTTTTACCTTGTTATTTCACCGTTGCTAATGTCGGTTTGACGAAAGCAAGCAATCAAAGTATAGGTCCACAATTTTGCAATTTTTAGGAAATGCTGTGCATCCAAGAAATGTCAACGTTAATAAATCGCCATCAAATAGTAAACTCTTGGAGACCAGTGTGTATCAAATGGACGAGGATTGGTCTAACCATTTCCAAGGAACCTGCTCCAACTAAGTAACATTACAAAAATGTATAGTTTTACCATATTCAACAGCAAACGTGATCAAAGTTCAGCTCATGTAAATGATCATTGTAAAATAATACTTTATGAAAAGCTGAGTATTCACATAGCATGTTGATCGCCCGTGGAATTTAATTATTTACACAATTCGTGCTACAACACTTGGCAGAGATCACATTTCTCCCAACCTTTTCTGAGATAAAAACTGGAAGTGTAAGTCAGTTTTGGACTTGTTAGAGCATTTCATCATAAAGCAACATCAAATAACAAGACGAATAAGAACAAGCAGGGTACCTGACCCTCGGTCTTCAACCGATATTTTTACTCCACCTTAAGGTAATTAAAAAAAAGCAATATTAATAAATAGCTTTGTATGGAAACACAAACCATTGGCTTCACTTAAACTACAGCGGATTGATTATGTTTCTTGTTTGCTTGTCAATATTCACCTGAAAAGGCTCAAGAGAAAAAAACATATGGTATAAACGACGTTCTACTCGGATTGCTAAAACTGTCGTAACCAGTCAAAAGAGTTATGATACATATTAAATTTATGCTGACAAACGGAATGGTGCCATCCGTTTGCAAAACTGGAGAAGTGATGCCAGTCCACAAAAAGGACCAGTTACTCCCAATTCTTTTGACGTTGTTGTAGCATGCCTTTTATACCAAACTTTCGGCATACTTAGAGATTTACAACTTGGTAACAAAATACCAATTCGGGTACCAAAGTAAATGCCTCATAAAACGCCTCTACACTCCTGCTGGATGATATCAGATATTCCATCTGTAAGGGACATATGGTTGCTGCTACGTTTGTCGGTTTACCTAAAGCATTTTGACACTTAATTTTGAAATCACAGTACTTCAGTAGGTAATTTATCAACCTATAGAGTAATACTTACTGAACTCGCATGGTTTAAGGGCTCTTTGTTTGACAGACAACAGGATGTCAGACGTAAGAAACAGGATTCACAATTATATCAGTTTCCACCGGATTATACCTCGGATCCATTCCTAAACCATTATTATTTGCGTTATTTTAAAAAAAATTTTGAACCATTGAGCATTTCTGATGTATGTCGATAGCACAGTCGTGCTATGGACATACATCAGAAACGCTGGAGGAAATAGAATGGAAATTAACCGAAAATCTGAAGACTGTGCTACACAATTTTGATGAAAACGAATTGGTTACGAACTTTAATCCGGGAAGAACTGATGTCATGCATTTTGGAACTGCTAAAAAACTGTCGACTCTAAAACCTCCTTTAAAAGTAGTCTACAGGAAGATAACGATAGCAATCACTAACTCCTATGTGTTTCTTGTACACTTTTTAGACCCTAATCTTCAACCGAATTTCAGCGTCGAAATGTCATATAAAAAGCCCAAAATGACTGAAGCTTCTTTCATTTGTACAGAAAGGCGAGCGCGCTATGAGTATATACAATTCAACAATGCTACCAATCATCATCCAAAGATTGAAACTGACCTTCACCACAACCCAAGCGAAATAACTGTGGTTAATTGAAGTAATATTTGGCATGGTAAATACGTCAAACCCTTGTGTCAAGGAAAGAAGACGCTAAACTGGATAAGTATGGTAGATTCACATAAACGTGTCTGTTCCACGACTGACATTCTTAAAATGCAGACTTGTAAAACAGTAAGAAAAAATATCATAGCTGAATCATAGCTGAAGCCATGTTATTTCGTCGTGGGCTTTTGCAAGGTGATTGCCTTAGTCCACTTCTTTTTAATATGTGTTTTATTCAATATATTGGGGCTTAAAGCTGCAGTTGACACAATTTCCTTTTTTTTTTTCAATTTAGGTTCTAGAGGTGAGTTTGAAAGGGAGACATTTTCAGTCGAGGTCCCACTTTCACCTCCACCACCCTATACTGCCATATATGAAAGCGAACAATTTCAGTATTTATAGTTTACAAGATTTAGTTTTTTTGTATCAATATCTAGGATATTTAATAAAGTTATCACACATTCTGTATTTCACTTTTACAACGCATTTGGACAAAGTTCTTTGTAACTGATTGCGCTCCGTTGACTACTAGTCTTATTTGGGAACTATCAAAGTTTTGCAAAAGATGAATAAAATATTGGCATCCTTTAATGGCTATGGGATGATTTTGGGATAGTATTTTGCAAAAAGACATTGCTTGTGGCAGTAAATATACAAATGAGCCTGAATAACGCTTTTTAAGACTTCATCATTTTGTGTCGATGTATTGTCAATCGCTATTGGTATACTCATGGGTATAAGATAGAACTGCATATTACAGGTTATAGTACAGTTTGAAAACTAATCACAAGATTACCATTGAGCAAAAATCAAAGGTTAACAGCCCGGCCATGAGATTAGTAGAGCCGGAGATTCTCACGGCCAACAATGGCGCTTTGAAATTGCGAACACTCGCGCACCTGCAATGCATCTTGAGTTTATCTAATTCCTTTTCCCAAGATTTCAAAATGATCTCATTTTATCTTGTGTTACCGCAAAAAAAGCTTTCTTTTTTTTGTCGTGCGACGGATTTATTGGCTAGTGTGGTCACCCAGTATATGATTATATGGCCCATTCACATTAGTGAAACTGAATTGGCCAATGTGATAACTAGCAGAATTTTTTGAAAGTCTTTTGTCTGAAAATTATAGCAGCTTAGAAGTAGGACACAACAGCACTGTTTGATTGAAATATTACTTCACACTGTTTTTCGTTGTATGTTAAATGCCTTCTTGAAAAAGTAGTACATATTTCAAGTTCCAATAAAGATGAAATAAAACTGATATATTGTTGGAAAGTAGTAACTGAGGAACTGGATATGTTCGTGGATGTATTTATTTGCTTCTGTTATCCAACTTTTTAAATTGGCCACCCTCGTGTAAGAGCCGTAATATAATTTATGCCATAAATTAAACAGCGAGCTTGAGTTTTGAGTAGCTTAATTTAATTTATGCAATATTTAAAACACAGGGTTTGGCTTTTGCTTGATGACCTTAGTTTCATTTGTGAAATGTACTTAGCATAAGCCTTGGTTTTTGTTAAAATGTCATGGTTTAATTTAAGCAATATATAGTATACTAGTCTTGGCTTATTTTGAGTGCTGTCATTTTGTTTTTGTATAAGAAGACACCGAGAGGTATGGTTTGAGAAAATAAATATTTATTTTTTACCAAATAACTTTTTAAAAAGAATGCTTGGGTTATAGATTTCTTGAATTTTGAATAACAAGAGATTTTTGAGATTTCGACTCTTAGTTTGTGTAGTATTTCAAAGTAGGTTGGGTATTTTTATAGTAGTTTATATACAATAATTTAATAAGATTAAGGCATGAATACGGATGCTCTAGGTTTCAAGTTCGTAAATATTGTGAAAAAAGCGCTCCAGCTAAGACGAAATTTTCTATAAATATTTTATGTTTTGCTTTGTGTGTTTTTTTTCGTTTTGTCATTTTCTTAATTTCTCGTTCTCTCCTTTTGCGTTCACATGCCAATGTTGGTAAGCGGGTCCGCTTTGGCCCTTGTTGGACCCCCCCCTGGTAATTAAGAGAAGAGGAAGCGGTCGAGAGCGTTGATATTATAGGGGCATTGGTAGATAAGACAAGCAATGATAAACTAGTGAATGTCTATATACTTAATAAGACATATTACCCTGCATGTTGTTTGTTCAAATTATTACCAATGTACCTGGCTGCAACTGCAGAACTTGGTCTTGGACAGAATATGTTATTACTTTCTGCGTCGTTGTAATAGCAATAAAAGTAGATCGAAAACAGATTTTACTCTTTTGATAAACTGAACTTAATAGTGTGTTTAAAGATTCTTGATTAGACCCTGTGACTAATTTGCGTCCTATTTCTCTTTATTACATATTTTGATCAAACCGTTGAATAAAATTGATAAATACTGCATTATTAAAAGCAGTATACGCCAGTTAGTGTCAAATCTAAAACTTGATTGTGAACAAAACATGCAAAAGGAATGATATATGTGATCAATATTTATAAATTTGGAGGCATTGCTACTCCACTGAATAAACGGTGACCCCGATGTTTGATATGCAATGTAGACTTGTCAAGTTTATCATTGAAGTCATCTCCCGGAATTAAAAGGGCAATATAAGTAAGGATATTTCGTATTTCCTCAATCTAAAAGACTAGCATTTTAAGAGAACACCTGTAAAAAGACGAAAAACTGAAGCTGAAATGGAAAAAAGACTTCTTGTTCCACATGTGGCTGTCTTATTTGTATGAAGTGTAATTTAGATGTCAGATCTTAAAACTAATTAAGGAATTCGTAATAGCTTTGCTCTGCCAAAAAAAATTGGAACATTGAGTTTTTTACCATATGCGATGCATTGGTGCCTACAAAGCTAACAAAAGAGAGACTTCTCCATTATCTTTGGTGTCTAGAAGAACCAATGAGATGGCTGCAGTTGTGGAGAATCGAGCTTGTTGAAGTCAAAATCAGTTTGGCACTGAAATTTGATAATTAAGAATTAGCTTTTTGCTGAATTTTTTTGTAGGTAAATACATACAAACAAATTAAGTCATTTATAAAACAGACAATGCTTCAAAGTTGTGCAATCTTTCATAGTTTCGTATCTTCTTTTAAAGCAAAAGTACCCAATCACTTTAACATCTACTTTATTTTGCTTCAAAAACGTATCGAACGTTCTGAGGGAGAGGCTGTATGCCTCGTTGGAATCTGTACCAGGCAGAGTTATAAACATTTAATTGCATCCATTGAAAGACGTTCTGTAAATGGCTACATCATGAGGGGTTTGGACAACGTATGTCGTATATAGCTTAAAGCTTCCGACATATGTTCGCTGAAACTCTGTATTGGGAGTTTTCGATTCAGTTGAGAAGCTATGAGCAGAATTAGACTGACAGCTAAAAAACTTAGTAGTAAAGGCCCCTCCCTCTTCAATTTCTTTAGATGGCTGGATTACGTGCAGCTGAAACTGCAAGAAGCAGAAGCAAACTTGGCCATGTGGCAATGAATCATCGTAGTTTTCACAGGCAGGCACATCGCATCATTGGCCATGCCAGCGCTATGAGATTCTTAAATTGCACTTATACATCGACAGAATTTAGAAGCTAAGTAATTTCTTTGCTGTTGCCATTATCTTTAACTTAATGAAAGAGAAAAGGTTTTCTTGCTTTGATAATCCATTTCTTTTTTGTGTGTGTCTGAGTAGATGGGGGATTTTTGGAAAGTTGGCTGATCAACACAGCTGCTAAAGCCCTTTTATGAACTTCAGGATGACGTTGGGGCGAGAATGCTGTTCCAGTAATAGGGATATACTCAATTCTGGAAGAAAATTACGTAAAAGAATTTATGTTTTACTCACAACTTATTTGGCTGAAGAAGAATTCAGTGCGGGCTCAAGGTAAGCATGGAAATTCCTTTAACATTTCAAAGAATGGAGATCTGCCAATGATTTTTGTCTCAACAGTGCCAGGGATAGCATGTTCAACCGAAGTTATTGATCAGGTGTTTAAATTGCTGTTAGTTCCAGTTTACGTTCATTTACTAGCTGTTAAATATGTAGGGTGATGTAGCTACGTGTAGTAGTAGTAGTAGTAGTAGTAGTAGCAGCAGTAGTAGTAGTAGTAGTAATAATAATAGTAGTAGTAGTAATAGTAGTAGTAATGGTAGTAGTAGTAATAGTAGTAATAGTAGTAATAGTAGTAGTAGTAATAGTAGTAATAGTAGTAGTAGTAATAGTAGTAGTAGTAGTAGTAATAGTAGTAGTAAGTAGGAGCATTTTCACTCTGAAAGTTTTCTCGGAGGCTAGATGACAGAAAATTGAGTGAGAAAAACTGGTTTAAACTTTTATAATCAGGTCAAGCTCTTTTCTTTTGCTTTTTTTTCGACTCTTGTTATCGGCGTATGGCACAGTAAATATTTCTCCTTAATAGTCCAGGCTGATTTTTGTCCTCTCTCTCCACAGGGTTTTTTGCCTTTTTAACCTACAAGAAATTTTGCTTTTGGCGTTTCTTTCTCTCTTGCTCGTTACAGAGCCATGTCCACCACTCCTGCCAACTTAGCCATCCCCCTTTCCTGGAGTATATGTACTAGAGTATCCCCCTTCTCACTTTTTAGGAAATTTTGGAAACCCTTGTAGTTTTCCTGACCACTTGGTTCCCCTATCATCTGTGTTCTCCATTAAGTGATAAACAATGATTTACGATCAAACGAAGAACAAAATTTGCGGATTGTGAGAAACGAAACACCACTATTTACATCATAAATATACTTTTATTCGTTTGATTGTTCACCTGGCCAATAGCTTACATGCCATTAGAAATTTGTCCGACGCATCTAAAAGTAAGAGATAGAACATTGTCAAAAGGACTGTAAATTGTCAATCAGCAAGGTTTATCTCCATTGAACTATTCTAATTCGCCAAAACGTTTGCGCGTCTCTGTGTGTGGTTAATTGCTACTTAATTTCATTTTATGATTATCAAATGGAATAATCTAGGGCATTTGATAAGCCAGGAGCGTTTCTATGCATTAACAGTCATATCTTTTATTTATTAACTGTAAAAGTGTGTCTGTGAGTGTTAATGTATATATGTATTGTTTGTTAGTGTGTGTGTGTGTGTGTTGGTGTGGATAGTTATGTATGTGGGTATGTGTTTGTGTATATGAATGTGTATGAGTGTGTGTGACTATGTGTGAAGTTGTGATCAAGTACTAAATATTCGCAAGAAGGTTTTGTTATTTATTACTGGACACGAAAAATGGTGGTTGATTAAATCCCTTTCACTATTTTCCCAAAGTGTTCTTCATTTTGTCACTGCTAATTTGTGTGGTGCTCCGTGTAAGATGTTCAGCCAATTAGCCTTCCAAGACCCGTGCTGTAGACAAATGGGCTTTAGCCTAGCAAACCCCCGTAGTGTATTTAATTGCCCGTAGCAAAGCATATAGTGCTTCCAAGCTTGCTTCAACGGGAAACAAATGTGCTTTTGCCTTGCCTCTTACGGCCGTATAGATGTCAAATTTGCTTTGTAGGGTCCCGTTGTGCTTCACTGTTCAATTACTGGGAAAACAAAACTTCAACTAGTAGCCTATATATATAGTTTCTCACACTATCGGTATAGTTGACTGATGTGAAATTGTGATTTGTTTCAAAAATTTCATACGGGCCAGTTTGCACAAGCTTGCCCTGAATGTTCCAGTGGCTATTTCTTGCCTAAAATTAACGGGTAATATTGAACGGACGGTCATATTTGGTTTTCAAACCTGCCCTAGAATGGCAATACCACTCACCGTAATTTCTACGGCCATTAGCTTTCTATCCCCGTGCTCTATTCCAAGGGGCTTTGGTTATAGCCTCAGGCTTATTCCCCGTGGTGTTTTTAACTGTCCGTAGGAATAATGCATACGGTGATTTGAGGCTTTCTTCAACGGGACACAAGGGTGCTTTTGCCCTTGAAGCTTACGCTCCTGTAGGTGTCAAATTTGCTTTGTAGGGTCCCGTTGTGCTTTACTGTGCAATTACTAGGAAAACACAACTTCAACTACTAGCCTATATATATAGTTTCTCATACCATCGGTACAGTTGACTGATGTGGACTTATAATTTTTTTCAAAATGTTCATACAGGCCAGTATGCACAAGCTTGCCTTGAGTGTTCCAGTGGCTATTTCTTGCCTAAAATTAGCGGGTAATACTGAACGGACGGTCATGTTTGGTTTTCAAACGGGTTTTAGCCTTGCAATTCCCGTGCTGTATTTGAGTGCCCCTACCACATCGTACAGTAACTGCCAGCTTGCTTCAACGGGACACAAGTGTGCTTTTGCCCTTGCTTCGTACGGCCGTATAGATGCNTTCATACAGGCCAGTATGCACAAGCTTGCCTTGAGTGTTCCAGTGGCTATTACTTGCCTAAAATTAGCGGGTAATACTGAACGGACGGTCATGTTTGGTTTTCAAACGGGTTTTAGCCTTGCAATTCCCGTGCTGTATTTGAGTGCCCCTACCACATCGTACAGTAACTGCCAGCTTGCTTTAACGGGACACAAGTGTGCTTTTGCCCTTGCTTCGTACGGCCGTATAGATGCCAAATTTGTTTTGTAGGGTCCCGTTGTGCTTTACTGTGCAATTACTGAGAAGATACAAATTCTACTACTAGCCCATACATATAGTTTCTCAGACTACTGATACAGTTGACTGATGTGGACTTGGGTTGGGTTTTTTCAAAATGTCATATTCAACAAGCCAGTATACTGAGGGACGTTCATTCTGGATGTCAGCAAAACATTGTTTTACAACTTTTATAACAACTATATGAAAGCAAAGTAATGGTGGAAAGCAAAACTATTAAAACAATTATAGGTATATTTAAGGATGAAACAAATGGAGGGACTATCGAAGAATTTGTATTTGCTCAAAGCAAAGCTGTATTCATACAAGATGTTGAAAGAAAAGGAGGAAAAGAAGTGTAAGGGTGTGAGAAAGCCTGTTGTGTGGAGAAGAATTAAATTTTAGGATTACAAATGTTAATGGTGCCTCAATAACCTATGTCAATAAGAACGTTTTACGAAGAGGTGGAATAATTTCATTCGCTGAGTCTAGGAACATGACAAGGAATACATTTACAAGTTTGAGGGACCCCACCAACACTCAGGATACTGCTACTAAAAATTATGTAAGGACTGCTCTTCTAAAAATATTACTGAGCCAATTTACAGTGACGTATGTTGATAACTTTATATTGCACCATGCAGAGTGCCATTACAGAATCAAAAGGAAAAATATTAGTGAGGTTATTGTAGATACTAGCAGACGAATATCAGCTGTATATGATCAAGCACTCTCTGGATTCGCTAATCAATTAAAATTGAAATTACAACCATTTGTGTCTCTTTTAAAATTGCTAAGCTTTACAATATACTGTTTTAAGGTACACATCGTTTGATGAATGGTATTGATTTGAACCCTTCATCTAACCTAAGTGATACTTTCAATATGAAAAGATTGTTTGGCTTTAGTGCATCCAGAACTGGACTGGTCGGGCATGATAAGGGTGGTTTTGATAAATTTGTTGCATTCACATAAATGGGGGTTTCTTGATTTCTGGTGCAATAAACAATTATGTAGTGGTGGGTAGTAAATGTTGTAGACGAGACCAAGTAAGTACTTTTCAAACAAGCACCAACACAAACGAGATTGCTGAATAGATATCCTCATCTGTGCATTGGAATGTAACCAGTACCTACTTGGACGAGACCAAGTAGGTACTTTTCAAACAAGCACCAACACAAACGAGATTGCTGAATAGATATCCCCATCTGTGCATTGGAATGTAACCAAAGAAGCTGTTGGGAGCTCTGTTTGGCGCAATGGTAGAAAAACTGGGCAATTTTACATCGACGGGTTCTTCTGGAGCAAATAAAATAAATATTCATGTTTACTTGGATTCAAGTTTCCTATACCAATTTTATTTGCTCCAGGAGAACCTGTCTATGTAAAATTGCCCAGTTTTTCTTTTCTTTAGGAAACCTGAATCCAAGTAAAACATGATGTTCCGTTCGATGGCTCAGTACAGATGTTCTTGTTCTATAGAGATTTTGTAATCAGTGATGGTAGTATTAAAACACATCAAAAAGGGATTTTGTAATAATTAGGCATTATTCTATTGTAGTTTATATTCATGGTTTAACAACGGAATTGATTGGAATATAAGAGTAGTTATGTATAATACTGTAGGGTACACACACAGCGTTACTTAATTAAGGAAATCAGGCAGCACCCCTCCCTTCTCAGACTTTTCCGTGTTGCATGAACATCTCGACTCTAATATACCCATGACATCGTTTCCACGAAAAATTTTGCAGGAATTTTTTTCATACTAATTTACATAACACAGGATCAGGAATAGCAACTTTTATGAGGTGTTTGACAGTTGAAAACAAAGAAATTGAAAATAATTCCTTTCATACCTTATTGTTATAGTAACCAACTTGGGCACTTCGTCAGTTTAAAATCTCGCATATAATCTCCAACTTGAAATGTGAGGTGATTGTCTTGACAGCTCTTGTACATGCTTTTGTTGCTCATTGGAAACACCCTTAACAAATTGGCTATTCCAACGTAGCTGACTGGAACTAAGTGACCTTTTTACTCTATTCCTTGAATGTGTCTAAACATTTCTGGTAAACTGGTGTGTGTTCATAAAATAACTCTTCAAATAAGTAACCCATATAAAGGTTGTTTATTTGTTTAATAGATTTGGAAAATGTCCCAGAATCAGTATTTCAATAATACTGTCATTAACAAGCACAACTTTCAGATAACACAAGGAAACACTCGCCAAAGTAGGCAAACAATGCTTCTGCTGCATAATGACTATGCCAGCCCTGCCTGGCATCCTGCAATATCCAACACACAAACACCCGAACTTCAAACCATGTAAAACACAACACTTAGAATTATCCTGGACAGTGCACGATCAACACCCATAGAACACTTACAGGCTGAAGCCAATATTATTTATTACAGTCAGGCAACACTTAGGCATGAGAGGCACACAGTACTTGGCATCGGTTACAAACAACACAAACAGCCAAAGCTACAACCTACGTAACCATCCTCAAGCACAGAGACAAAGAGAAAACACACCTTGCAGACACCACACCAACATCTTAGATTCCATATCACCATTCTCATACATCAGACAGTACAAGAAACACATCCACACTCACCTCAGGAGACAAGCACTCAACAACCTCCTCAATAACAAAATTGGCTCACCTACTATATACTACACAGAAACTCAGCTCTCAAGGTGGAAGAGAGTACACCTATCATGATTTTGCTCTGGGCTGCATCCATTACTAGATACCGACAAATATCGCATAGATAACACACAGAGAGACCAATTTCTACTCTGCCAAGTAATTTTGAATAGTGCAGGCTTTCTGGCATAACAGAGCCTGGGAAATCACCATAACAACGGAGCTAGGAAAATTTAGATAGTATTTTCTAATCGAAAACCTTTCTAGTGTCTTAAAAAGCTACAAAATCTACAAACAGAAAAAGCGAGTCAGGGTATAAGATATAAAATATTGGTTTTAATAAGCCTAAAGCATGTCATGGTATATTCCACAAAACTCAACAAAAAATGCTAAATTTTCCTTGTTATACAACATTTAGAAAATATGTATGTTTCAAAATGAAAACATTGACTAATGGAAGGTCTATATGATTTAGTAAATAGTCTTGATATTTGCTATGCAGACAAGCATATGTAAGATACGTAATAACATATGATAAAGGTTTCTGAGTGGTTTTTCAAATGTATTTATATACATTAAGCAATACTTATGTTCCTATAAGAAGTTAGAATGCCCAGTCATTACCAATTTCTCTCTAGTATTCCAAGTTTTTTACCACGTTTTTAGATTGCTTTATCTCCGGTCAAAGTGTAAAGGACATCTTAATAAAAGGCTATTCATTATAACTGTAGAATTATGGTACTCACTATACGACATTTCAAAGAGGAAATAAGATCCAAAACTCTCCCAATTAACTCTCCCGAGACGGCGGAGAAAGGTGAGAAAAGTTTTTACATAACTGATTATATATTTTTAACGATAAAAAAGGTCAGATACGTGTTGCATTGGTNTCAAACAAGCACCAACACAAACGAGATTGCTGAATAGATATCCTCATCTGTGCATTGGAATGTAACCAGTACCTACTTGGACGAGACCAAGTAGGTACTTTTCAAACAAGCACCAACACAAACGAGATTGCTGAATAGATATCCCCATCTGTGCATTGGAATGTAACCAAAGAAGCTGTTGGGAGCTCTGTTTGGCGCAATGGTAGAAAAACTGGGCAATTTTACATCGACGGGTTCTTCTGGAGCAAATAAAATAAATATTCATGTTTACTTGGATTCAAGTTTCCTATACCAATTTTATTTGCTCCAGGAGAACCTGTCTATGTAAAATTGCCCAGTTTTTCTTTTCTTTAGGAAACCTGAATCCAAGTAAAACATGATGTTCCGTTCGATGGCTCAGTACAGATGTTCTTGTTCTATAGAGATTTTGTAATCAGTGATGGTAGTATTAAAACACATCAAAAAGGGATTTTGTAATAATTAGGCATTATTCTATTGTAGTTTATATTCATGGTTTAACAACGGAATTGATTGGAATATAAGAGTAGTTATGTATAATACTGTAGGGTACACACACAGCGTTACTTAATTAAGGAAATCAGGCAGCACCCCTCCCTTCTCAGACTTTTCCGTGTTGCATGAACATCTCGACTCTAATATACCCATGACATCGTTTCCACGAAAAATTTTGCAGGAATTTTTTTCATACTAATTTACATAACACAGGATCAGGAATAGCAACTTTTATGAGGTGTTTGACAGTTGAAAACAAAGAAATTGAAAATAATTCCTTTCATACCTTATTGTTATAGTAACCAACTTGGGCACTTCGTCAGTTTAAAATCTCGCATATAATCTCCAACTTGAAATGTGAGGTGATTGTCTTGACAGCTCTTGTACATGCTTTTGTTGCTCATTGGAAACACCCTTAACAAATTGGCTATTCCAACGTAGCTGACTGGAACTAAGTGACCTTTTTACTCTATTCCTTGAATGTGTCTAAACATTTCTGGTAAACTGGTGTGTGTTCATAAAATAACTCTTCAAATAAGTAACCCATATAAAGGTTGTTTATTTGTTTAATAGATTTGGAAAATGTCCCAGAATCAGTATTTCAATAATACTGTCATTAACAAGCACAACTTTCAGATAACACAAGGAAACACTCGCCAAAGTAGGCAAACAATGCTTCTGCTGCATAATGACTATGCCAGCCCTGCCTGGCATCCTGCAATATCCAACACACAAACACCCGAACTTCAAACCATGTAAAACACAACACTTAGAATTATCCTGGACAGTGCACGATCAACACCCATAGAACACTTACAGGCTGAAGCCAATATTATTTATTACAGTCAGGCAACACTTAGGCATGAGAGGCACACAGTACTTGGCATCGGTTACAAACAACACAAACAGCCAAAGCTACAACCTACGTAACCATCCTCAAGCACAGAGACAAAGAGAAAACACACCTTGCAGACACCACACCAACATCTTAGATTCCATATCACCATTCTCATACATCAGACAGTACAAGAAACACATCCACACTCACCTCAGGAGACAAGCACTCAACAACCTCCTCAATAACAAAATTGGCTCACCTACTATATACTACACAGAAACTCAGCTCTCAAGGTGGAAGAGAGTACACCTATCATGATTTTGCTCTGGGCTGCATCCATTACTAGATACCGACAAATATCGCATAGATAACACACAGAGAGACCAATTTCTACTCTGCCAAGTAATTTTGAATAGTGCAGGCTTTCTGGCATAACAGAGCCTGGGAAATCACCATAACAACGGAGCTAGGAAAATTTAGATAGTATTTTCTAATCGAAAACCTTTCTAGTGTCTTAAAAAGCTACAAAATCTACAAACAGAAAAAGCGAGTCAGGGTATAAGATATAAAATATTGGTTTTAATAAGCCTAAAGCATGTCATGGTATATTCCACAAAACTCAACAAAAAATGCTAAATTTTCCTTGTTATACAACATTTAGAAAATATGTATGTTTCAAAATGAAAACATTGACTAATGGAAGGTCTATATGATTTAGTAAATAGTCTTGATATTTGCTATGCAGACAAGCATATGTAAGATACGTAATAACATATGATAAAGGTTTCTGAGTGGTTTTTCAAATGTATTTATATACATTAAGCAATACTTATGTTCCTATAAGAAGTTAGAATGCCCAGTCATTACCAATTTCTCTCTAGTATTCCAAGTTTTTTACCACGTTTTTAGATTGCTTTATCTCCGGTCAAAGTGTAAAGGACATCTTAATAAAAGGCTATTCATTATAACTGTAGAATTATGGTACTCACTATACGACATTTCAAAGAGGAAATAAGATCCAAAACTCTCCCAATTAACTCTCCCGAGACGGCGGAGAAAGGTGAGAAAAGTTTTTACATAACTGATTATATATTTTTAACGATAAAAAAGGTCAGATACGTGTTGCATTGGTTGAGTTAGGATTATAAGAAAACACTAAACTGGCTACTTGATAATTTGCTGCCAACATGGCGTATCGTGGATCGATTTCATATTCCTAGATGAAAACAATAAATTTAACAGACACAGATACCTTGAAAGTCCTTGTATTCTTGCTATGCCTTTTTATCACCAGGCATCTCAAAATATCAACAACCTATACAAGATTTCTGTAGTTTAACCCTAAATATTTAGTGACTCACGTAAATAGGCTACAAAGTCGAAACGTTGCTATCATGTTGAGATTGCTATTTCACTTTAAGACCTTCTCTTTAATGAAGTAAAAGCAAAATCTTTTCTTTCTATCACTTTTAAATTGCATTTGATCAATTAAAGGACAACGATATTTTTAGAATAATCTTTCATCATGGTAAACTTGACAATTTCCAAAACTCATAGTATTATAACACGTGGCTTTGAGGAAGGCTATTTTACAATACTGTGTGCTGAAAAAAAAATTTTGAAAACTTAAACTGTCAGTCAATATGTTTTCCAAATTTCTTTAGTTTTATATTTTTCTAAATTTTTTCATAAAGGTAGTATTTTAAGGGATTCACTTATTTGTGTTGGTAAAATTAGGGTTTTATTTAAAAAACGTTTAAAAACATTACAAAAAATTAAAATATTTTGACCGTTGAAAAAGAATGTTTTATTGTAATTTAAAGTTTAAACTCAAATGGTTTTTCTTTTCTTATTCCTTCCGCCTCTTATGATTCTGGTCTGTTAAGATTCTCTCTATAATGCTCTGCCCATCAGTTGAAATGGTCATCTTTCGTGAGATGTCTTCCTCTTTTGTCCTTCACTACTGTTCTGTTTTTGGTGAATCCCTGCAGACGTGCTGAAGGCAGAGTCCACGTCAAGCAGTAAGAGACATCACATGAAGACTTTTAGCAAAATTACTAAAATATGAGAAAGTCGCCAAATGAGAAAGGAATATGCATCAACAGTAAACAACTAAAGTAATTTTTTCTTTTCCTACAATTAGACTGCAACCAATCGACTGTCAGTATCAGAGAAGATACTTTGCAGAGTAGGAAAATCGTGAAGGTCTATGCAATATACCTAAAAAGATGTCATTTTAAAATCATCAAACGATCTATATAATATGTGACCAAGAAATCAAATGATTTGTTATTGCCAAGGCGTTTACTTTTTGGGACTGAAAGTTAGTTCTTCATAGTCAGGGTAATGTTTCCTATTTGTTGAATTCCACGTGCAGTAGTAACTTTATTATCAAACCATCTGGTCTTGCACAAATGCGATAAAAGACTTTCGCATTCAGGTCCTCTTATACACGTCTCCTCCTGTAGCAGATTCATCAAGTATCTTCCACATTGCATGACGATTTTGTTAATATTCTAATCTGTTTACGTAATACTTTTTCACCGGGCACCATGTAACATTCGAGGGCCATCCCGTCCAATAATAAAAAGCTTAGACAGCTCATTTTCCTCTCTGTAATTGGAATGAAGTTTGAGTGCATCTTAGTTAACATTGGGACCGTCCATCGACACCTGTAACAACTTTCCTAAATCTATGGTGGATAAGGATAGAAAGAACTTACATAGATTTTTGCTAGTCAGTCTTTTAAAAAATGTGGAATAAAAATAACTCATCTGGGCTAAGCAAGTATTTTTGCTGAAATATCTAAAGATACCATCCATCCATCTTGGAACACTTGGTTGAAAGACTGATTGTGAAAAAGGACACAAAAAAGGCAAGTGGAAGACCTAAGTTTAGCAGGCAGTATCTCCTTCGAATACTGAGTTACACCCAACTTGATAAAGTGCCTGTATTTTGTTCTCCCTAGCGTGAGCGATGAGCAATTACATCAATTAACATTCTAGCGAATAACGTAGCCAGGCCATTACAAGACATAATGAGCTATGAATAAAAAATTGTTTGGATAGCCCACAAAATTTCACCTTCAGCTACACTCGAATTCAGGACAAACAGAGGAAATTTACACCTTTTCTTTAGCTGTACATCAAAAATTGGAAAAGAACCAGATAAAGATTGATTTTCTTAACTTGTATTAGCATCAGTAAGGTTCACGGCATCAGTTCTCTTCTTCGCAAAAACGATATTGGAAAACCCTACCTAGGATTTTTTTTATTCTTGTATTTCTTTTCCTTAGCATGATTTGTAACGGCACTTTTCCTATATTGCAAAAACCAAAGGTGTGATGACACAGTTTAAGGTATGCAGTGCTTGCATTTGACACTTTTTCGAGCCATTTAATATCAAGTAATTAGTTGTCATTAAAGGAACAGTTGCGTTAAGCCATTTTGATTCGTTATTTCTTGAAGAGAAAATTTGAAAATAATAATGGTCACCAGAATAAACAAAGGAATAATCAATTTCACTATGTTGAATCATCAGAAAAATTTGTTAAAAGCAAAATAAAACAGACATAAGCATTCATAAAAATGGTGGAAAAATTTTGAAATTGTAAGGACATTCTTGGGCCAATATCCTGAAAAATGTGGATTTCAGGACAAATTCAGGGTCAAAAACTTTCAGAACATTTTTCAGATTTCAGATTTTCCAGAATGCTAAACACTCTGTATAATACAAAGCTAGTTCAAAAGATTATAGAATGAAGAAGGGGCCTCAAGAATGTGGTAAATAGACTAGAAAGTAGTAAAAAACTCATAACCTACACTATTCAGGTCAGAGGGATCAATAACAATGGAAGGAGGCCAGACAGTGAGAAAAAGTTTGGAATTTTACCAAGAGCTATATGCCAAAGACAACAATAGCACCATCATACTGAACTCTGAAGCCATTGAAAATGTCCGATCTATCCTGGAAATCGAAACCAAAAGGGCCATCAAACAAATGAAAAACGGGACAGCTCCTGGAAATACTACCATCAAGTTAGGCCTGTTGGAGGCAAAAGGGAAAATACCTCCACAAGAGAACAAACAGCTTTTCAACAAGTGCACAATTTGCCATCTGCAAAGAATAAACCAAGTGGTGAAGAATACCACCGAGCACACAATACCTATATAAAACATTCATGAACTACCAAAAGCCTTCGATTACAACAATCATGATGCAGTATTCAAAGCAATTCAAAGTAAAGGATTCCAACAATCTACATCAACATTCTGAGAAACAAATTCTGAAGAGAAAGAGCTCAAATTAAAACTGTTCAAAAGATCAACACTGCAAAAGGTATCTGGGAGAGTAACACTTTATCATCTGGCCTGTTTACTGTTGCATTGGAAGAAATCTTCAGACAAATCAGCTTTGGTAAAAAAAATAGGAAATAAATATCTGGCAAATACTTTACAAAGCTAAAAGAAGAACAATACCAATGTGCTTCAAAAGAAAGACCATGAATGAGAGAGAGAGAGAGAGAGAGAGAGAGAGAGAGAGAGAGAGAGAGAGAGAGAGAGAGAGAGAGAGAGAGAGAGAGAGAGAGAGAGAGAGAGAGAGAGAGAGAGAGAGAGAGAGAGAGAGAGAGAGAGAGAGAGAGAGAGAGAGAGAGAGAGAGAGAGAGAGAGAG
>RDPX01000521.1:190365-208097 GCA_003991215.1 Morbakka virulenta | reverse complement strand
TGTGTAACAGAAAGCATTTACAGTGATATAACAGACAAAAAATCAAATATTTCACAGGTATATAACGGCCTTTATAAATAAGGGGTTGTCCGAATATATATACTTGCCATGATCATCACCCTTTAGATCGATTCGACTTTTCAATAGTGTTGGTATTCAGTAACAAATAAATTAAATAGAAATACAAGCCAGGATCAATAAACAATGCTAATCAAGCTATAAACTTTGAATCTATCAACAGGAAACGAAGTAAGGAGGCACGTTTAGTCAACACCTGTAAATTGAAAGACAATATAATTCGAATTATCTGGCTATACGAACTCTAGGGTTTGAATCCAATAACTTTTCTAAAGATAAATGTTTTGTCTTGAATATTGATAATGTAAAAAGTAGTTTTAAACAGTAGTTTTCAGGTAAGCTGTTCTGAGCAAGATTATTGAAAACAAGTTATCCAGGATGAATCAGATAGGGTGGATCCATTTGGGGAGACACGTCTCTCTTAGGTATCTAAGGGCCACAACTATTATCAGTTACAACCCTGACAAGAGAGATGGTATTTGTAAAAGCTTACAGTTTTGTCTGCGTAGTAATGATCAAATACAAATAAAGTATGTATATATCGTTATGCTAAAATTACACGGCAATATTCAATAATTCAAAGAAATAAATCATTTTAAAGAAATTGAAGAAAGTGGAGCATTTTTTTGTAATCTGGAATTAAAGAAAGTGGACTGCAATGACTTTGCTTTAATGTAAGATCGTTGGATCTGTTCCTCGTATAATGTCATGTAAAGTAAAAAATTGTTCTTGTTTCTGTGTTGTTTTGTACGAGTTGAATAATTCTGTCGTTTCCCTAAGAGTTCAAAATAACAGGTGTTGACTTGAATTACTGAAACTGTTTAACAGAAAACGCAAGGAATGCTGAAGACAAGACTTACATTGCATGTAAATAAAACTACCTCTAAAACGCATTATAATATTTAACAATTTTTTCAATAACATTGTCATATAAGATATGAAGAAAATATGATACAAGATATGAAAATGTTTAATAAATATTGAAAACTAGAGGAATATGAAAACTGAGACTCCCGTTGAAGACTTGTAATTTTCAAACAGAGATAGGCTTTGGATCGAGTGAAGGGTTTATACTGTTCTTACCTTGAAAATAAGCCCATTTACAAGAATCTCACAGTAGTACATATTGAAACCGTTAAAAAGCAAGCTCTGTTTTGCCCAGTACACTAATCTTACTAATTATATCTTAATAAGCAACTATTGTTGGATTGAAGACTAATTCGAGGCGATCTTATTATTTCAGCTGAAATGTAGAGGAGCATGTCTCAAAATACATGAAATATTCTGATATGGAATATATTCGAGTGAGCTTTGACATTAAAATTAGTCATTCCTTACTCATCATGCGAAGATGTCATTTTAATAAAGAAAAAAGAAATCCCTTTTTGATTGTATAGCTGCTAACTTCTAAAACTCTTCTCTTTATTAATGTAAGTTCCTAACCAACATTTCACTTGTCTCCAAACGTGCAAAACATGCAACGGTCTGTTATCAATTTTATGGGATTGCGGCAAAAATTGGTTGGTTTATATCCGCTAAAAACAGTTCTTAACTGCTATATCTGTTGATGCATCTTTCCAGACGACAACACTCAGTAACACACATACACACTACATTTAAAATCTTGCTTTATTGACATATGTTTGATAAACTGAATAATTTTTCAATTATCCTAATGGGTGTCATTTTTAATGGGCTAGCTACAGTTTTGATTATAAGAACAGGGACTTAGAAATTCTTATTCAATTCACCCGGCTAGTAAGGGACATGACCCAAATTAGGGAGTATCTGCTTCTAAGGACTTTCTTTGATCAACAATTTAGTTCTCTTTCACTACCTTGTTTCTATTTTTTTCACTTTTCTCATTTCTTTTGATATATCAGGGAATTTTCTTGAAAAAATATACATCTTGCGATAACGGATTATATATTCAACATTTTTCTCTGTCTCTCCTGATCTACTGACGTTATCAACTTTCAATAAATAACTATTTAATGAGATCACAATGAATCAAGAGTACGGATGTTCTTTAGCGAAATCAGCATTCGTCAACGGCAGTTTACATCTCAGAATGTAAGCCATCCTTTTTTATTGTAGGCCAACAAGATTTCCAGACCTTTTTTTCTCAGAGTAACGTTTATTGTATCGTACAGATGATCAGCGTAGTTCCTCAGCTCCCTGTTGCATTTTCTTTGCTAGGAGCTATTGGTAAGATTTATATGTTCAGTCTTTTCGCCATACATCTGCACTGGTATTTTCTAAGTAAAATTGTGTAAGAAAAGGGTTAGCTAAAAATGTTACTTTTGTTTATGTATAAGTTGAGGGGAAAAGTAATTACAAAACGATATATAATGGGACGTAATCGATTTAAAGGCCTATCTTTGCTTGATCAACCTATAATGCAAGGGGTGGGCGCTACATACATATATACTCAATCTGCAGACAGTACTGTTTCGCCCTTTGTGGGCTCATCAGTGCAGCACAGAGCTTCTGAGACATAACTCTCTGGCCATGTTGCCGGAGCAAACACAGCTTAAAGAATTATTGTGGGATCCTGCTAGAGTGCTCAAACCACGCATGCGCAGTGAGCATTGCATTACGCTAACAACAGGTTCCCATATATATATATATATATATATATATATATATATATATATATATATATATANTCATTTCTTTTGATATATCAGGGAATTTTCTTGAAAAAATATACATCTTGCGATAACGGATTATATATTCAACATTTTTCTCTGTCTCTCCTGATCTACTGACGTTATCAACTTTCAATAAATAACTATTTAATGAGATCACAATGAATCAAGAGTACGGATGTTCTTTAGCGAAATCAGCATTCGTCAACGGCAGTTTACATCTCAGAATGTAAGCCATCCTTTTTTATTGTAGGCCAACAAGATTTCCAGACCTTTTTTTCTCAGAGTAACGTTTATTGTATCGTACAGATGATCAGCGTAGTTCCTCAGCTCCCTGTTGCATTTTCTTTGCTAGGAGCTATTGGTAAGATTTATATGTTCAGTCTTTTCGCCATACATCTGCACTGGTATTTTCTAAGTAAAATTGTGTAAGAAAAGGGTTAGCTAAAAATGTTACTTTTGTTTATGTATAAGTTGAGGGGAAAAGTAATTACAAAACGATATATAATGGGACGTAATCGATTTAAAGGCCTATCTTTGCTTGATCAACCTATAATGCAAGGGGTGGGCGCTACATACATATATACTCAATCTGCAGACAGTACTGTTTCGCCCTTTGTGGGCTCATCAGTGCAGCACAGAGCTTCTGAGACATAACTCTCTGGCCATGTTGCCGGAGCAAACACAGCTTAAAGAATTATTGTGGGATCCTGCTAGAGTGCTCAAACCACGCATGCGCAGTGAGCATTGCATTACGCTAACAACAGGTTCCCATATATATATATATATATATATATATATATAAACAACACTTAACAGTGTAGTCTATAATACTGTATGTCGAGAAGGGTCTGTCTTTAATATGATAGTTTGTGACAAGGTTTGTCTTAAGACGTTTTGGTAAGGGATGTCAAGTAACTGTGTACAAAATTACCAAAGCAATATCATGAACTTATAAATACCAATTTTGTAAACAGTGCATAACTGAGCGAATACTAAATTAGACACTGGTTTAAACAACCTTAATGTTAAGTACTGTTAAAAAAAGGGAATGTTTAAAAGAAATAGTTGGCAATAATTGGAAAAATGAAAAATGATGTTTTGACTTAATAATAATAATAATAATAATAATAATAATAATAAATGCCTATATGTTGTTGTTTTTGTCACCAAACAGGGCAATAACAAATATCAAGTCAGGCAGTACCAGACTTAGTGCCAGTTCTAAGAAATCTTTACATGTATTGTCAGCTATCAGGCAAGAAGTGGGGAGTGCTCTTGTCATGAGTTGTTGTCATACAACAACAACCGCTTGAGCAATGTGCCTTTCCTCACTGGTTGTGAGGTGCCACTTGCAAGGTTGAAGTGATATTGCTGTTTTTTAATTTGGTTTTCTATTCTATCTCACTCTTGTGGCTAAAGTACATTTGCCTGTATTCAGCTTTCCTGGCTTGGTGCTGGGCGCTGAATGTGGGTTTTTTACCCAGCCATCACCAGATGGTCTGTAACCACTCGATAATAATAATAATCATCATCATTACCATCATCTTGAAAGAGCCGAAATATGGTATAAGCATGAACCTTATACGGTATTCGAGAATGGAAGCCACAAACTATTTTGGGACATGAACATCCAATGTGACAATGTCATTGAGGCACGACGACCAGACCTCGTAGTTATTGATAAAGTAGACAGGACTGTGTGAAAATGAAGGCAAGGTACTTTGAATAAATGTGTAAGGTACAGTATTTAAAAACATAACAGAAATAATATATTTTCCATTAGCAGAGTCATGTACTTACATCTGGAATCCAATTTCTAGTAAAATATGGCCCACCATTCAACCAAGATACCCTGCAAAAGAAGATGAGGTGCTACAAAGTTAATTGTGACTTAAAGCTTTAGTTTTTCGCCAGGTACAAATATGAAACTATGAGAAAGTAAGTAAACTCTTACGGGTCTGTAGTCCTCAGTTAAGGAAGGTTGCCGTCAGATATTATCACGCTAGCTATTTAAGCTCTCTTTCATGGTTTAGTCATGCTTTATTTCAATGCATTTTACCACAACATTAATCCATTCTGGTTACTATCTTCCTCCTGTTTAATTCTTGTACTTTAATCTGAAATCTACGTACTTTCACCATGTATTAACAGTGCACACGAATGTTTTTCTTTAGTGATGTCTTTCTTCATTGACCTCTCCTTACATTTTGTTAGAGAGATCAAAGTGACTTAAACTCACCCAAATCAAAATGACGATAGCACTCCAGTTGAGCTGTTATTAAAGATGATTATGTCTAAACTACCTATGTTTACTTCAAAAAAAGTTTGAAATAGCGCAATTAACAGACGAATAAACTAATTACAAGTAGAAATAGAGGGGGAAAACACAGACAGGTAGGCTTATCGCCTGGAAAGAATATGGCACACCAAATGAAAAATTGTTAAAAAAATCAACTTTATACGAAAGATAAGAAAGCAAATACAATCTGTTCTCTTTAGTCGTTGTAATAGAGGAAATGTAATATAGATATAACATATAGAATAAATCTATTAGATGAATTAAAAAGAAGAAATAGTGCTAAATAATAGTTGGTACAACATCACGCCAAGGCAAAAAAAGTCCTATTCCTTCAACTTTCAAGTCACTTTAGAAACTTTTAAAACTCCTTTCCTGCTGGAGATCCGTCTTAAGTCAATTTTTTAAGAGAAACCTATAATATATACCCCAGGTCTGTCAATCAAAAGAAATTGGTCCTTATTGCAATGGTCTTACGACTCCTGGAGGATGAGGAAAGAAAACATGGATGACATTATTTTTGGTACGTTTTGCTTCTACAAAAATCCAAACTACATGCTGGATTCCAAAATGCTTGCGTTTTTTGAACTGTCTTTGTTATTTTATTGCAAAGGTCTTTGAGTTTTATTCATGGTAAGGACGAAAACTCTTTCCAGCTTTCTACAGTAACCAGTACGACTTTAAAGATGATAGGCGTAATGATGTGATCCTTGATCATGACAAAAATAAAAATTCTGTTGAAAATGCAAACTGGAGGACCTCTTCTTACTTTGTCATAAGCGAAGTTTTTATCAAGCCCCTCTCCTTCAAAGTAAGTCAGCTGTTAAAAAGGCATCCTGAACCTTTACTAGAAGATTGATAGTGACCACCAGCAAATCATTTTGGCATAATATATTCGCCTCTAATATTTTACTGTATTTGAGCATCAAATAATTTAGGCTTTCCAGGCCAAATTTTAGGACAATGCTTAACAAAAGACCCAGCTGCGTTTAAGAAACAGAATTTTGTGTTTGTTTTTTCTTTTTTAAAATTTCCTATCTTACAAGCTTGAGCATGATCTTGACATATTTAAACTACTTAAAGCTTGGTTAATAGAAATAACTCCAGGCTAACCCCTTTGCATTTGTAATAAACACTGTATAAAGAAATAAAAAATAATCAAAAGAACAACAAACATACTGCAATAAACCTACCATTGGCTTGCTTGTCCCTGATTTTGTGTTTTGCTAGAACCATTGGTATTGGAGATAACACTGGTAATACCTATTTGACAGAAATCATGAAAGGATATATTTATTAGCATGGAAGATAACAGATTGCATATTTTTTGACGATCGCATAGTTGAGCAGATTTAGCCTTGGCAAAAAAAGGAAATGCCATGTAATGTATCATCAAAACTGAAGATAAAAACAATCAGAATTAGCATTTTCCTATAATATTTAAAATAAGAAGTATAGATTCGTGCTTAAACATTATCATTAAATGCTAAAGATACCCGTTATTTAAGATGTACAGAACAAATTTTGTCCTAGATGCTAGTCCAGCTATGTGGGCCAGACTGTTCGACATCTGACGACGCGACTGGCAGAACATCGGTACATCAACATCCCAGTGGGAGCACGTTTTAACAACTGCATCAACACTGAACCAATCGCTGCTGACGTGTCCATCCTCTGCTCCACCACTCGAAGCGACCAGTTTTTATTGACACTCGAAGTTCTATGCATCAAGGAACACCGGTTGAAACTGAACACCCGCGGTGAATGCAGAAGCAGAACCCTCACCCTGAGGATGTTCTGAATTTTTGTTATTGATTTAACAATTCAACTATTAACTTGATTTGTGAAAACAATCTATTTTCTCTTTTGGATATTACAAATGTTATGATTATGAACAAAAACGAAAGTATACTCAACAACAAATATTGACGTTCTCTATTATGTCCAACAAATTTTGATTTTACTCTCCACACATAAAAGTTATTACACTCTACAAGGTTCTTAAAAATCTCTCATCAAGCCTGTTTTTTTTATTTGCCTATTAAATCATTTCCTTCTATACAGAAGACTCTGTACAAATGAAAGGATACAGTTGATCATTAAGATTTGGGTAGGGAAATTTGGCTTTTAAAGTGTTCTTCATACATTCTCTCGCTTTAATAATACATCTGGAGATCCTACTGACAGAAAAAACTGGCTTTTAGATAACAAGTAGTAGCACACTAAATAACTTGTAACTTTTACAAGGAATATTTTTTACTGAAGCAGACTATAGGCGGTGAAGTACTGGATAATTCAAAGAGGTAGGAATAGAAAACGGAGAATTTTGGTGAAAAAAGGAAACATATTTTTAAGTACATGACCTCTACAAACTTTTTTCTTCTAGTAAGGAACTTCCTGATTAGAAAGGATGAAGATAAGGATTTCTATAAATCTATCTCTTAGGTCAAGCTGAGGAAAGATACGAAATATCCTGGAAAAGTTCACTATTTCAATAAATGACTTCTCTACGTTTCTAAGATTTAGGAGAAGAGCTCAGCTTTTGCTTGAGGAAGAACCTAAATTTGAGTGTTTGAAATACTTACTACTCAAGTGATCGAACAGGTAAGGAATCGACTAACATTATTTAGAATTGTTGCCTATTTCTAATGATAAGATACAATCTTGAAAGTTCGCCATGTCGAAATTCTTTGAATATTTTTTCTGAGCTTAGCTTTTGTACCAAAATGTCTGTTTGCAAATGTAGTAACCTGTGGTATTTTCGTTTCTGGAAGCTGTGTGTCGAATTTGTTTCTTTGCAAAGGATGGTAGACCGTTGCACGTTTTTAGAGACAGAATTGTAAGTAGGCTGAAACTAGTAAAATAAAATAATAAAAAGTATAAATAATAGCATTGAATAATGTATCATCATCACCATGTCGAAAATTTTTCTCGACCCTATTTGATTTGTTCCTTCCAACTTTCTCTATTATTCATCGCTGTAGGTATGTTTTCGGGATGGTACCCAAAGTCGTCAACAAGTTGGTATATATATAGATGTGATAGGGTCTTCCAGCTGATCTGTTGCCTTGTGTAGGGTTCCACAGGAGTGTGTCACTCACAAGTTCTTTATTATTTTTCCTATATTCCATACCCTCCAATATCGATCTTAATTAGAGGGAGGAGACTTCAGCTCTCTGATCATTTCTGGAGAACAATTCAATAATGTATAATTCTTTGTACTAAAAATGCGTCTAGCATTGCTTTGGATGTACCTCATGAAAAATAAATGCAGAACAAAAATAGTGGGGAGTCACAGCAAACGGTTCCCGAAAAAGAAAGTAAAGAAAGATACTCACTTTGTGATATTTTTTAGTCGGAATCTTACCTTGCTAAGCATCGGGAAAGTATGTTTGGAGTATAAACCTTATTGTTTGGAGCTGAATGAAATTATACTTGAATGAAACAATTTCATCTTTTAGGTCCTCATGATGAGGACAAAATTATAATACTTTCTCTATTATTCATCGTTGTAGGTATGTCTTCTGGATGGTACCCAAAGGCGTTAACAAGTTGGTAGATAAAAATGTGATAGGGTCTTTCAGCTGATCTACTGAAAAAAACTTTTAATTTGTAGGTGACAGTAAATGATGACATTTGTAAACTAGTGGTAATCACCTAGTGTAGTTAGGTGTAGGCTGCGAAATAAGTTTTGAAAATTTGCACCTGCAGAGTGAAAATTCCAATCATAAAGTCAATGTTTTTTGTAAATAAAGATCTTCTTTAGAAATATTGTATTTGTCTGGACATTTCAAGGTCATCATGCTATTGGAAAAATCCGACTGCCATTTGTTCGTATGCGATATAGGATATTTTTTAGAAATTTCACACTGCCAGAACAAAGTGAATCAACTATGTACACCTCTCAAAGGTCTTAAAATAACTCCTTTTAGTTTTTCTTTACAAAATATTAGTTTCTAACATCCTCACTTACAAATGGTAAAGAGAAAACCTAAAATTCGATGCAATTAATTTTTTGTTATCTTTAGTTATTGTAAGTACTAGTAGTAAAGGCATTGCAAACTAATGCATCTGGGTAATTCCTGTACTTACCATTCAAGGAAACAGGGGATGAGAAAACGTTACTGAAAAGAAATAGAAAGAAAATTATAGAAACTAAGGTAACAGTATAGTACAAAAGGGTATTAAAATTACTTATGGCTTATTGAATATCTCTAATGGATCCTCATAAATAATGGATACGTTGGTTATTAAATATACGAGGAACAAGAAGTAACGAAAGAATAATCTCTTTTATGACCCTTTAATTCCAATTATTGTTTCCAATCCATTATTATTATTAGTATTATCATTATTATTATCATTGATATTATAAGTAGTATATTTCCTATTCGCAAATAGATGTTGTGCTGCTATTTTCGAAAGAAAGAGGGCCACAGCAAATGATCAAGATTGAAGGCTGCCATCATACCATTTTTACATTATTGTGTTTCGTTTGCTAGTACTAAAAGCCATACGTCTGGAGTGTGCGATTTACTCTTCACTTGATTGCTGGGAAATGGATGGTTTCTTTTATTTTTCTTGTTATTGTATAAGTATCCTTATTTATTATCTTCTTATTTCCCCAGTTAAAGGTGTGATTTTGTGTCTAGATGTTTTCGTTAATTTGAGAGTTTGTTGTCTGAGAGTTCTTCATGGTGCTTACTGGTGTTTGCAAAATGGTGCGATCAGCTTGCCTTTTCACTACGACGTCAGAGAATGTACTTTTTTTTCTTCCTCTTTCTCTTTGGTGATGATTTACTTTCATAATTACAAAAGACACCTTCAATAACTCTTTTCCAGACAGTTGGACCTATCCCACTGTTGATAACCCTGCAGGTTTAAATGCTTGTTTAAATGTTTCACAATTACAGGGAATGTAGGAATCTCATGGGTACATTGTTGATTGTAATGTAAGGTCATTGATATCTATAGCGTCACTCCACAAAACAACTCGCTCCCTGCCACCACATAGGTTCCCACTCTAGAAATATAAAAGAGCTGTACATAGTATCTAGTAGCCTGATTGTGGGAGACGTATCTCTTGAAAAGTAGCTTACAAAGAGTTTATGGCTAATGCTATTATAAGGCTACTTAAAGGATTCCACTGAGTCCATAAAACCAGAAATTGTAAATACCATGGTACTTTAGACACCCTAAACTATTTAGTTGATCCCTTGCATTCATTCAAATATGGTATTATTACTTTTGTTCGTCGCAGAGGCTAACACGTTGTTCAGGTCCAAGTATTTTTCTTGTGTTCCTTACTCTCGCTGGTAAAACAGTTTTCTGCATGAGTTATATTTTTATTGAAATCTACTTTTCCAACCAGTTCTGAATTTTTGTACTGAAACAACCTTCTATAATTATTATCATTATCATTATCATTATCACATCCTTCCATACCTCTAGAGATAGATAAAAAGCCAATATTAAGCTTTCACCAATAAGCCAAGAAAGATAAACACATATACTGTGACAACAAGAATGCGATACTATATAGAACAAAAATAATGGCAACATCACTGCAACCTTGGCACCCCAAGTGGTCCCACAACAAGAGAGAAAGTGCATATTGCTCAAGTGGTTGTCGTTGTGTAGCAGCAAATAACAACTACACCACTATCCAATCCCAGGTTAATAGCAAGAAGAAAGACGTCATATATTCAAAATCTGTTTTAAGCGTTTTTCTTAATTACGATTTTTCTTAACTGAAATGTTATTTTGCAACCTGAGTATCCGGCTAAACGCCCTCAAAATAGAAAAGAGCTCATTATCTTCTTGTCCACAAAGAGGGTTGCAAAGACTTCCCTTTTAATTTTAGAATAATTTCTCTTTAATATTCTTCTTTAAAATTATTTACCTTTGTCTACATGATTCTATGTTCCTACTGAAAAAAGTTATATTGGTCACAGTATCCAAAACGGCTTTCATCTCAACTTTTAGTTGTTATACAAAATACTGGCATGATGAATGATATCAAAAATGATTATCCCTAAATAGAGCATTCTGCTAATAAGTTTTTTGATCTCGAAAATACCTTTTGGGAAGAAAATATCATTTACCTTTATACTTAAGGTCTTTGATTATAACCATTTGCCAGAGTACCTAATTCTTAGGCTTTATACAGACTTAAAAGCTTGTATTGTGACAAAGAAGGTTATCACCTGTATAATTCCATTCAAACGCGGTGTTCTACAACACTGTTGTCTCAGTCCGCAACTATTCGATTTGTGCTTTGATACGTTCATCCAATTTATTAAAGCCAAAAAGTGTAGTAGTTGTTATATAAGTTCATGTTGTGTATGATCAGCTCCTTTTGAATTACAGCCTTGTTCATGTATATTTATATACACAAATATAAGCTAAATACTTGAAACTACTGAACTTACGTTTCATTCCATCCACATAGGGATGTGATGATCAGATAAACTTCACACACCTAGTTAGCTCAATTCATGGTAGCCTAAAGTTAATTGCGCAATATTTATTCGTGTGACTGGAATTGGTCGATACAACAATATATTTGTTTAAAAGAATATAATTGTCTGCACACAAAATTGTTATCTTTTTGGCTAAACATAAGCTGCCTTCTTTTCCACCTCTCCTATATGGACATGCATGCTTTAAAATAGTCTATTTTATGGAAATAACTTTCTCTCTTTCTCTAATTACCCAATGTATTTGGATAAAGCTATACTATTTATTCTTTCTGTTATTCAAAGATTGTTTGTGATTGCTGCAACCTATTTTGAACTCATATTTTGTCATGCGGATACACATTATATCCTACATGCTGACAAAGTGTACCACGGCTTTATAATGCATCTTGGGATTTGGCCATTTATATTACAACAGTCAGTTTCAGTAATGCAGCAATTACTTTCTTTACTGGGCTGTATTCAAAACAATACTATAATTCCATTTCCCAACAATCACAGTGTGCGCTGTGTACTTTAATACTTCCTGGGTCTTAGAATTTATTCACCGTGACGCTTAATCGTGAACTATCTGTACAACCATAAATAACTTTGCAAATGTTATTATTGCAAAGCTTGCGTAAACCATGGTCGTGAAAATTGTTTTGAATGAGTTGCAATAAAAGTTGCCCAACGTTTTAAAAAAATCCTGCTAAAGGGGGTATCAAAGCATATTATTTTCCTAGATATCTTTTTTTCTACCTCTAGTCCCGCTTGATGGGTTAAACTTCAACTTCTACTAAACCCCTCTTTTTTGGAGAGCCCTGTCGTTTATATGCATCGCTTTACTAAATTCATATGTGTCTCATAATAATGGCAAAATTCTATCGTTAATATTGACAGGTAGCTGTCTTAAAATGAAGGGGATGGTTGGATTAGGCATTGATACACAGGGAAAGGTTTTCGGGTTTTGTTCTACGGTGAGAATTTTCCGTTAAAGAAATCTAAGGTATTGTCTAAGTATTTGACGATCTTTAGCTGAGCACATACAGTTATTGTTCAGACAAACCCCTAAAGTTTGTAGAAAAATCTCTTCTTATTTTGTCGATGTTCTAAGGTCCTGCTCTTTTAAGCACAGGCGAATCATCTTCTCTACATAATCCTATATTTCTGGGTTTCCTATTATTTTCATCGCTAAGTTTGTGTAAGATATAGAGCCCCACGAACCCACGAAACTTTTAAAACTCCTACCCCTAGCTGTCAATCATAAAGTCATACATCAGACACAAACACACACACACACACAGACACACACATATATATATATATACATACATATGAGTAAATGTAGAGCACACAGCAGTGACATCTATACATTTTAAAATATGAACAGAAATTGAATAGAGGCATACTAGAGTTTTCCTATCCTGGGTATCTTTTTGCCTCTATTTAGCCTTTCATGCAGGTGTTTCTCACTAAACACCTATAGTTGAAGTAAAAGTTAGAAAGTACTACTGGTAAAAAGTAAATAAACCTATACACATATATACATGTATATACTTATATATACATGTATATATACATATATATATATTAACATAGTTGAACATATTCATATTTATCTACTAGTATTGAATCGCAGCTTGTTACAGTAAAAGTACTTACTTCACTAGTGCAGTTTGAGCAAGTGGTGTTTCACAGCCATTTATTTGCTGATCAGAGCTTCCATCTGCAAAACATATAGGCCAAATATTTTTAAATGTATGGTTGATTTCAGTAACAACTTCCTTTCCAACAACGTAGTTTGAATTGCTTGTTGTATTTCGAAGTTGTGATTGCTCGGGTACTTTACCATTTCTACAGCTTGACCCTTGAGTAGATTCTTTAATTGTATCTCGAGCCTTTCGGTACTTCTCCCTGACAATGAAATTGTTATATTATCATTAATGAAGAATCTAAAGTGGAGTAAAGATTTCTCAAGTGAACGATTGGAAGTACATAAATAGAAGGCGTAAATAAGTGTAGGTTTGTTTTAGTTCATTTCGTTTCGAAAATCAAATTTACTTATGTTTCTCTGTGAAAGTTTTGGTTAAAATATCCGGTTTTTTAAAAATTTAACACTAATATGTAAAAGTACGCCATTTTATGCATTTTGTCAGTATTATTCACATGTTATATTTGGTTTTTATGGTGTACAAGAATACGGAATTACAGTAGTTGTTTCAAGCTCTTAAAAGCGAAACATAACAAGAGCAATATTTCACCCAATCAAAACAAATGAATACACTCACATGACCAAGACTCGGTCACATTCCACATGCGTTATAAATTAAAGTCAGATGACAATATTAAGAGGTGACTTTTCATTTATTAACATGATAACATTTCTCCTATTATTTTATATATTATTTCAGAACAGTTTTATCAAGAAACATCCCTTCCCCTTCTCTACACTAAGTATCAAATCAAATCAGTGTACATGGTATGTGTATTTTTCACAAGTATTATACGACGTACACCAAATGAAATAGATCCTAATTCTTTGTTAAAAGAAATGTCATAAGCAAATGGAATATTGCACAGAATATGAATTTCCCCTTTTAAATCAATCGTACTCAATATTTGCATCTCGAAAAATAGTTACAAACAACCACAACGATATCAATTCTTCAATTCAAATCTTGAATATTTTAATTCTTGCAAATATTGTTTTTATTTATTATCATAATGAATAAATTGGTTGTATAAAGTAGTCAGGAATTTCGTTCAGAAAGACCTTCTACTCCTGGTTTTCAAAATAATTATAAACAAGTATTTTTCCTGAGGGAGACTACCACCAATGGTAAAGGATAAATAACACGATAATTTTCTTTTATGAATACAAAATTTAACTTGTTATGGATATTTCAATATTAACTTAATTTATTTATTTATTTAATATTTTAATGTACGGACATTAGGGCGTTTTTGACTAAGTTGATGCTAATTATCTATTGCCATTAATTTAAACTAGCTTTATTTTCGTAGCTGCTAATTATATTTATATTTTTCAGGTAACATCCAATTTAGCTTGGGCGATCATGGACTTTTACTGCTCTCTGCTTTTTCAACTGTGAATAACTTTGCAGCTCCTGTTCAACTGCAACCAATCTCTAATGCTACCAAGCTGTTTCCTTCTTTACCTTCTGTGTGTATGTGTGTGTGTGTGTGTGTGTGTCTCTCTCTCTCTCTCTCTCTCTCTCCTTCTTTCTGTGTCCCTGGTGCCCTCAATTCTTTAAGTAGTTCGTAATTTTTCCATGTTTCCTTTCGTAATTAAACGATCGAAAAACGTCATTTGTTATTCTTTGATTCCCTTTAGTAGCTCTTTCTTTGTTCTTATTAGCCTCAGCACTTCATCCTTATCTTCCTATCGTCTAACTTATTCTTTACCTTTTCCTGTAGGACTTGTGCTCAATTTTTCTTTCTTCATCTTTCCCCTATGTTCCAAGTTCTTCAATTAAACTATAACTTTGTTGATGCTGTCATATTTCTCCTTCAACTTTGTTGAGTGAGCAGTGAGACTTCAGTTATGCTAACTTCCTTTGTAAAGTATAACATATTTTCAATTATTCTTAGAGCTGTCTACAAATAAGTGTCAACTACATGCATCATATCAAGTTCCGCTCTTGTGTATCTTCTTCAGTTAAAGCTTCATTACAATCGCTAACATCATTTTCACTCTTTGCTTACGGGTGCTCTGTACATAAAGCCACAACAGAAACAGAGACCTCTTGTAGAGTGTTGTAAACAGGAAGATCAAGGGAATGTGACAATAATCTACGAGCTAAAAAAATGTCGGGATAAATATGTGTTGTGTTTTCCTTTCTTGTTCTTGATCATATTTCCAACCATGCAGAAATACGAATCCTCAAAGTGATTGGAGGGGGAACTAGTCCACATAATTGGTATCCTAATAGAAAGCCCCTTTTGCTTGAGTCTTACGAGTAAATATCTTACCCAGTTTATACATAATACATCGCGCACCAATGGCTTTTCCGATACCTAGCATGAATACAAAGTAAGCAATATATGCCTCTCCATCAACAACATATTCCATTCTGTGTTTAGCAAGAGTTAGATAAGTTTCTCCTTCTTTCTATATCCTGAGCCATCACCACGGCTTTAACCTAGCTCATTCAACTCATCTTCTTCATTTTGCTTGTTTTACCTGCTATTTTTCCTTTCAATAATATTTTTTGTGAATCTCCTCGTCTAACAGCGCGAGAAATATACTGTAGTTTCTGTTCTATGATGGTTTTAAGAACTCCCCACAGCATTGGTATTTTAATAGAAACTCCTTTCTACTTGAGTCCTTTCCATAAATCTCTCCTCCACATAATATCTACCAGTTGGCTTCCCAAAAGCTTTTCCTTATTCTTCTTCTTTGACTTTCGGCTAATTCCCGTTTGGGGTCGCCACAGCGGATTAAGCTTTTCCATTTGTTTCTGTCGGTTGCGTCCTCCTTTCTAGCACCCACCTGTCTCATATCTTCCTCTATGAGGTCCAAGTACCTTCTCTTTGGTCTCCCTCTCCTTCGACGACCTGGTACTTCCATATTCAACATCCTGTTCCCTATGTAGTCGTCCTCTCTCCTGCACACTTGTCCAAACCACCTTAGTCTACACTCCCTCTGCCTTTCTCTTATCCTCGTAACGTGGCCTGTACCTCTAATATTTACATTTGGGATCATATCTAGTCTTGTGACCCCTAGACCAAAGTAGCATACGTAGCTCTGCTACTTCTAGCTTAATAAGGACTTGTATCTTTCCCTTCGCTACGGCACTTAGCTTTCTGTCGCACATTATGCCAGTCACTTTTCTCCATCCATTCCAACTGGCTTGTACCCTCTTATTTATTTCTCTGTTGCATTCTCCATCACTTTGTACACTGGATCCTAGATATTTAAAGTCTTGAAAGCTTTTCCTTATTACTAATATGAATATCAAAGAAAACAATACATCCCCTTTTTACAAATAGTACACTTAATATTTAAAGTAAATTGACTTGTATATTTAAATAATTAAGAAAGGTAACTTACTCATAAGGGCGACGTTGCTCCCGAGTCAAAGTTTTCCAATGATATCCAAGTAACTTGCTAACCCCTCGGTTATCAACTTTTGGGTTTTTCCTGTAAAATGTAATCAAGTTAAAAGCAGGTCAATTCAAATTGTCAAAAGTACTAACGAATCTAATGATTCAAGGCCATATCGTTATTAAATTAGGACCCTGCCAGCTGATAAAGCCTGTATTTAGGAACGGTAGATGATTATTTTCTTATCCTTTATATGGGGCAAGTTAGGAAAGAGTAACATTTAATTTAATAGAAACAATGAATTGATTATTGAAAAAGAAGATGACGAAAACAAAAATATTGAAATTTAACCAAAACCTTGCTTTAGTGTAAAAATGCTTATAAAATACGTTTTACAAAGACTTTGCATATGTACTATTTTATACTGGCATCCAAACAATTAGCTTCAGGTCATTTTAGGGCTTCAATTCGACCCAATAGCATTTGACTATTAACGTATATGGTGTATTCAATAACCTGAATGACTAATCTTGTCCTTGACACATGTACATCTTTAGACAACTTTGACTGAATCATTGATAATGTAAAAAATACCTTGAGAATATACCGCTTACCCAATTAGCTGCTATTTCAGCTCAAAATAAACAAAACTAATGAAGACGTGGTGCAAAAAATTTCGAGTCTAGCTGAGCTGACCATAATTTCTTTCCCCGTCAGTCATAATGGTTTCATATTGTGTTAATCTCCTTCACCTCTTTTTCTGATTTAACAGAATGTAATAGTAAGCATGGGGTGTATGGGGTGATCAGAAGGAGTACTATCCAGAGGCAACCATCAGCTGCCCTACGGGAGATGGACCCACTGGCATCCGGAAGTCACCCAACTCTCATGTCTGGCTCCAAGTAGCTGCTTGTGCGCGGCAGCGGCCACACCCCGGTACACCGCCTCAGCTGGCGGGCTAAACGACATGAGGGTAGCCAGCAACTTGTTGTTGGTGAATAGTGCACGCCTCGCACTAAGCGCATGAAGACAGGGAACGGCAGAGTTGGTGGATGAGTCCCAAAGGACCAACGGCAACAAGGCGTAACCTGCAAGCGCATCGTGGTATGCTGAGGGCACAAAGAGGCATTAGATTTAAGTGGCCATCCACCGGTGGAAGGCAATGGCAAACCACC
>RDPX01000521.1:156812-177175 GCA_003991215.1 Morbakka virulenta | reverse complement strand
AGAGCGAGAGAGAATATTCAGCAGAGAGAGAATATATATATATATATATATATATATATATATATAATATACTCCCACATAATATTAGTATCCTCTTTGTGTCTCTGCTCCTCTTGTCTCTCTCTCTCTCTCTCTCTCTCTCTCTCTCTCTCTCTCTCTCTCTCTCTCTCTCTCTCTCTCTCTCTCTCTCTCTCTCTCTCTCTCTCTCTCTCTCTTTCTCTCTCCCTCTCTCTCCCTCTCTCTCCCTCATTTTCTTGGCTGCAGTTTATCTCTCGGAGGCTAAGTTTTTACAGGGACTCTCTTTTGAGTTAGGCGGACAGTGTACCTGTTAGCTACAAACACAGATTTAATTTTACTATAAATCCTTTTTGGGGCATACTTTTCGGCTTGTATCCTTTCTAACTGATGTTTTCTTCCTTTCCCTTTTCCTCGTTTCTCTGGACTGCCAATTTTTGATGTTTGTAAAGGAAAATCCTTCATATGCAGCTGTGGTCGTGCTTCATCAACATAACCAGCCTGCTCTGTTCCTGTCAAAATGAGAATTTATTAAACATAGTAATCTATTTGTTAAACATATCGCATCTCTGCGATTAAATATTAGTTTACATTTATTGGCTCAGTTTCTGCAATTCCTTTATGCCGATATTAAAAACGACATGTAAATTTAAATCCTTTAAGGTCGAACCTGATTGGTCCGAGGTTCTTCAAGGAATTACCTTTCTCCATCCTGTTTCTTGCAGAACTGAGCCTGAGTAGAAACACGATGGCTACCAGAGGGAAAAGCAGCCAGCTCAGTAAGCGTTTCTAACATTTGAAGAAATTTATTGTTGCTAAATCTTCCTATGCATGCTTTTGAGCGCAATGAGGTGCCAAAAACAAGGGTTTCCCATAAAACCAATTAAATTAATAATGAAGGCTAATTGATAAAAGATAAAAACTATATTTTGTTCTTGTGTCTTAGTGATAACTGAAAATCAAGCATCGACAATGACTGCCACTTTAGTAAGTCTAAAATGCAGGGACACATGTCTGAGAATAGTAAAAATACTCTCTTTTTAAATCCTTTTCCATCTGTATTGCCAACTGATGTCCTGAACAAACCCATTTCCACAAAAAACCCCTTGAAAACATAAACTTGATTGATGGTCAGAATGCAATGAAGATGCAGACTTGCAATAAGAGAGAAAAAAGAAAAAAATGTTAACTATTCTATCAACGTAACTTAAGTGATAAAGCAAGAGATCCAGGCCTTGCAAAAGAGTTGAAAAAACGTATAGCTTTGTCTTTCTGTTACACATTCTGTTTGTATTATATTTTGCTTAGAAAAATGATGGGGATTATCATACGGATCTTTCAAGAAGAAAAGAAGAGCATGGTCCTATAAACTGAGACTGTTTATTATGTATCCAAAGGAAAACCGTAAAGAAGTTCTTTTGTATAAAAGTTAAGCTTAACTAACCTAGTTCTAACCTAATTAACAGACCTAGTTTATCGGATGTCAAGCTTTAAGATATATTTTTAATATCAGTAATGCAAAATACTATTCAAGATTAAAATTCGTTCTAGAATATTCCTTCGAATATCGAATATCCTTCTACTAATATTGACAAAGGTGCACAATTTAGTTTGAAAGATGAGATAAGGAAGTTTTCCAGTAATTCGAGAACACAGTATAAAAATCTAACCTGTAGAGTCATTGTAGGAAGAAGGCAAGAAACATTCTAGAACTATCGTATGGAACGAGGAGCTCAATTTTAATATATTTGGATTACTTTCCACAAAATCTAGGATATAAAAATAAATAGAAAGAAAAAACATGCCATTCATTGATTCATTCATCTATCTATCCATCTGTCTACCATTCATTTATTTATCTATCCATCCCATCCCATCTATCCATCTATCTACCTGTCTGTAAATCTGTCTATCTATCCATCTATCTATCTATCTATCTATCTATCTACCCTATCTATCTATCTATCTATCCATCTATCTATCTATCTAATTATCTCTCTATCTATCAATCTATTGATGTATCCATCTATCTATTCATCTATCTCTATATTATCAGGAAAATAGCAAAGTACAGTAAAAAATCTGTCCTTAGTATGAATTCAGTCTACGTTTTTGAAGATTAGACATTATTAGATATAAAATGAAATTTATTCATGCTTAAAGAAACCGTCTCATTAAAGAGAGAGGTTAAAATAGTGCATCAAGGGAATGTTGGAGAAAATTGGAATACATCCAGGAATTATACATTAATGGCACGAGTAACGATTAATTTTAAAAGAAGGATTTATTTCAATGTTATTTTCTAACAGGACCATACTACATTCCATTCCACATGAAACCATCCAAAGTTTGACACCATGACCTCAAAAATTTGCTAAGATCTTGATACATTGTTGGGAATCTTGCCTTTGATAGAGGCATTGATAGACTTTTTGTATGAAAAATCACATAATATGGAGTCAGATGATAAATATCATTTCTTTCAATGGGAGACAATAACATATAGTGATAACTACGTCTTGCTTGTAGAATGCAATATTATCCAAACCAGACATTCCTCTTTAAACAAATGGGAATTTTTCGGAGATTGCCATTGTACTGGGTTACTTTGTTTAAACACACAGCTGGTTATTCATGATGAAATTTAGATTATTAAGGTCATTGAGGTATAGAATTGTCTACTTTGTCTCTGTTGTTCTTAAATCTATTATGATCTGGATAAGGACGATACGCTGATTTCATGCATAGTATTGGTCTGAGGGACAATCCATTTTGTCCTCTTGGGGAAATTCAATCCCATCATCAACACGTATTGATTTGCCAAATGATAGGTATTAGAGGTGATATCGAAACTGTTGATGAGGACTTCCGTTTGTGGCTCAATGACAATGTCTTAGATATTTAGCATTTTTTGTTGTTGATCATACGCATATATATATATATATATATATATATAAAGTAAAGGATACTTCACCTCTAGCTCTCTTGTTGTGTATCGTCTCAATAAAGAAGGGTAATTGATGCAAAATTATTTATGTTGTAATTCTGATGAAAAATTGCATGATATCATCTTTGTTTATCAAGTGTAAATTATGTCGGTGTCATAACTCATAGAACAATATTCTGTTTTGGGAAAAGTATTTATTTCTCTGACGGCTTTTATGATCAGTACAAGAACTAAAAAAACTCTTTAAAATAATCCCGTCACCAACATGACTTTTGAACTAATACAGCGTCCATATTCCTTTCTACCAGCATTTAAAATCTCCTTGTGGTGGTATTAGAACAGTGAATTGTCACACTGCCACGCAAAGCCTTCAAAAAAGTACTTATTTTCTTAACTTTTTGACTACATTTCTATACTTGTTCTTTGCCATGGTGCCAAGAGAAAATGAAATGATTTTGTTTTTTTTGGAACCAGTGCATGACTTTCATTTCTAAGATGAAAATACAGTTTTAGCAAGGAAAAACTGTTCCTTGGGAAAACGAGAAAAAAAGATCTTCTTATACTTCTGCAATCATCTACGATTTATTCTAAACTAACAAGTGAAAAAACTTCGTTTACCAACAATACATTTAATTTAAACATCCAATCGTCTTCTATTCAATAACATTAAACCATCATCCTTTGTAACTTATGCTTAAAATTCATTTTGGTTGGTTGGGACGGTGAATTCAGTCTGGTATTCTGAAGGAGATGCAAAAATAGAGGCTTTTTTCCTCATCCACATAAAACACAGCAAGCATTCTATTGGGATTCAAGTGCGGATTTATGTTATGTGCCTCTGACAAACATTTTGAATTTGTGTTCCACACCAACAATATCAACAAATCCGAAGTTTGTGATGCTGACTTTCACAAAACAGAACTTTATTGAAAAATACTCAACACTGTTGAAGCAAGTAAATGGAGTGTTTTGTTTCTACAGTTCCTTTAAATTGAAGTCCATTTCATTTTATCATTGTTACAATTTAGTCGACCTTATGATGTAGACAGGCATTAGTAAAATAAATAGACATTAAGATAAAATAAACTTGGCAAAAAAATGAAAGGGAATATCTATGCAATGTGTGTAAGGCCTGTAATGGTTTATGGTGCAGAGACATGGGTTGTGAAAGTAGATGAAGAAAGATTACTGAATAGATGTGAAGAGGGAATGCTGAGATTGATGTGTGGAAAAAGACTTGGTGAAAGAAAAAGTAAAAAAGACTTGATGGGTTTGACTGGATTAAAGTATGGAATAGATGATGTTGTGAGAGAGGGCTGTCTGAGATGGTATGGGCATGTATTGAGAAAAGAAGACAACGAAGATGTAAAGAGAGCAATGCTGTTTGAAGTTGAAGGCAGAAGAGGAAGAGGAAAACCACCAATGAGATGGAGAGATAAGATGGAAAAAGATGCTGGAAAGATTGGCCTTAAATAAGAAGATGCAAAGGATAGAACAAGATGGAAAACAAAGATTGGTCGAAAGTCGGTAACCCAATGACAGTTGGAAAAGCGCCGACTATAAACAACGGATGAATGAATGGATGGATGGCGTGGACATAACGGATTAATCAAAAAGGTAAACCTAACATGGAAATTGACTAACGTATGCTCTACGGACTAGAAAAAGCTGTAAAATAATTACATTGCAAAAATAAACAGAGCCAAATCAATATATTATAGAAGTTGTTGGGCAGGTGAAAAAAATGCTAATTATAAAACAAAAAAATTAAAAAACCGGGATGTTTTAAAAACCATTTTGGGAATTCTTGACGCAAAAATCTTCATTGGGTGAAAAATAAGTGATTGTTACATGGTGATCAAAATTGTGTAAAAAATTTTAATTGAAAATGACAGAATTTCAAAGCCACTTGCAAAACAGCTAAAAAAAAGGGCAAAAACTAAGCATTTCAATTTCAAGATGAAATTTTTATTATTATCTGATCGCATTACTGTTGACACGTTTTATGGTTAACGCTAGTGCACAATAACGGATTAGATGCAGCACCTGAAAATTGAAATTCTTGTAGAATTTGGCGATGTGTATATTCTTGGGAAGCTGTAATTTATTATTGGTCTTCTCATCTGTCATTGGACCAGACATTTTTGTTTCATTGTAACACTTGTTATCAGATTTTAACTTTTTAGTAGATAAACAATCTTGTTGACTTGCATGGTACTTTCTCCATTAGCTGTTTCAACACATACTTACCAGAATCTTAAGTTACACTTCTTAATACTATTATTTAAGTTTTGAGTTCAAAGCTGAGCTTACATTTTTAACGATAAATTGCTGTTTGCTTTTGTGCTGAAATTAAGTTTTGCTACCTAATCTTTGTATTTTCTTGGCTCATTTTTCCACTCTTTCAGAAATGGAGGGACCCATTTTGCTCCTAAAATGAATAGATATGTTGCACCTTGTACTATACATATTAACTTGGATGAACTGTTCCGTCCAAGACATAATCGTTCCCTGACCTTGACGAATATGAAGAGAAACCCATTCAAAGTTACAACAAGAAGAAAATTCCCGTGCACTGAGAAATTAAACTTCTGGCATAGAAAATATTAGTTTTTGTGGTATGTCACTTATCAGACATGAGAGAGGTATTTGACTTAAAACTAAAGGGTTCATTTCCTATTGACAACATATCACATTACGATCTGGCAAAGGCAAATAGCAAAGCTTAATGATTTTACCTGGGTGTTTGACATTGCTTGGCAAAATATATCCTCTAGGCAAAATGCTACAATGTGAAGCTACTGATGGTGCTGGAAGTTGAACATGGGCATTGTTTGCGTTTTTAAATACTATGTCTTTTGACTTATCTGTGTAACAAATGGTAGCAGGAATCCAAGTCCCTGCCATATGGTTTACTGTTGAAGTCTGTGCCGGCATCTTTGGATAAAAAGATACAGGATATGTGGAAAATTAGATAAATTGAATAAACATGCAGGATATAATGCAATCTAAAGCAATAAATTATGCAATATAAAAAATGCAGTACAACGATACATATTTAATATATCCAGTAATTGGTTAATGGTTGACGGTTAATTTTTTGCTAAGCTTTATTCAAATATCAAGTTAATTTCATTCATATCATACCAATCTCAATATACTGATTTGGTCAGATTTTAAGAGCTACCAATAGATAAATTGGCCGGAATACACAGCCACACTTATCGGCAAAGAAAAGGTGTCAGATTGAATAAGGTTTTCTTAGATGAAACGAGAACCCTTTTCACGGAATCAGAATAAGTAATTTACAAATTTAAAATTTTTACAAAGAAAGCCGAGATACCAGTCCAGAAGAGAATGAAGTTCTGGAAGATAGATTTGTTATCTTCTTCCAAATAAAATATTAAAACGTCAATGTCTAAATAGGGTACAAAATAATACAAAGTTACAAGTTACCATGGGAGCTATACCAGTCCAATTTCCATTTAATCTGTTAAAAAGAAAAATGGAATGGATTGTAACAACAACAAAAAGATGTCATAAAATGTTTAAGGCTTTGAACTGAAGTAAATAATGATAACACTTAGAAATAGGATGATATAGTAAAGGATTTTTGCTGACCATGTCCAGTAGGATAATTCTGTTTTGTTTCTCTCTCTCTCTCTCTCTCTCTCTCTCTCTCTCTCTCTCCCTCTCTCTCTCTCTCTCTCTCTCTCTCTCTCTCTCTCTGTCTACTTCTCTTTCTCAGTCTTCCTGTTTTATTTTCTTTATGTATATCCATTCCTTTATCTTTTTGTCACATTCAGACATCACATTAAATCAATCTCACTATATTTTTGGTATTTCAATATGTTATGTGCTTGTGTCTTTGTAACAGGAACCGTGGCTTAACGGTTAGTCCAACTGCATCATAACCAGGAATTCCGGGTTCAATTCCCCGAGCGGGCGACTTTGGAAATTCACAAAAGAAAAAAGGCATTGGTTGGCGTCAGAAAGGGCATCCGGCCAAGAAATTCCTCACTGCCAAATCCAAGTTCCTACGAAGAGCACCGTCTGAGCTCCAGTTACTGGGGGAAAATAATATTTAAAAAATGTGCTTGTGTTGTTGTCTGTAGTTTGCCTTATACGGGTACTAAACTTCATGCAGCATTATATAATTCCTTAGGAAAAAATGTTGCTTAGCGTCTCTTCGTGATATTCCTTTACATTAAAAAGAGTAAAATTATAAATATAAAACATTCTAATAATGTAACGCAGAAACTTCAATCTCTCTTAAATTAACTCTACATATTCTAGAAACATCTAGGATAATGTTACCTTAGACACACATGCAGAGATCAATATAAATACCAGAAATAAAAACAATTTGAAATAATTGGCATTTTACAACAACAAGTATGTCAAATTGACTAAAACTTGTTTTGAACATTTAAAATGTTTTATTTTTTAACTCTTTTTGCATCGATTGACATTGATGACAGATCCAAATTCAAATAAGAGTTGCAAGATTGCTATGGTACTGACAAAAAGAATGAAATTGAAGATTAAGCGTGTAAAAGAGATTGGATAAAGACATTCTGTGGCTGAAGAGGTGGTGGTGGGAAGCGTGAAGTCAAGATGCAAAGTCAAGAGGGATAAGGAGGACCTTGAACTTCTTGAGAATGGTACTGAGACAAAAAATGTTGAAACCAACAAAAGAAAGTAACCGACTTATTTAGGGACGAAGGCAGAAAACCAAAAGAAGGAAAAGAAGAGGAAGCATCACAAGCAATATACCAGGGCTTACCTTCCATTAGAATCCGGATTCCCAGGTGCCACTGTCGAATTTGCTGTTCAAAAGATGTGAAAACTGTAATGTTACAAATCTCAACTCCAATTTGCAACAGAGATTTGATGTCACAATTTTTTATACACAAAACTTGGAGCATATTTTAAGGCATTAAGTTCAAAATGTTATGTTAATATGCAAATAAGGTTAATTTTGTACCATTTTCCTCATTCAAACAAAACTCACAATTTCTCACATCACTGCTTTTGTACACTTGGGATTGTTGTTTTGTGGGGAGGGAAGGGAGATCTAGTTAATGCTTCCCCAAGACTTGTGCAGATTTTTTGACAAGGTTCAGCAAAGCACATCAGTGTAAAATTAAAAATAATATCTCACATTTTTTCATATTTTAATTACTGGATCTATCCCTCTCCCTCTTCTTACTCAAAATAAACCACTCAGTATTACAACATCAAGACTATTATTTTTATTTACAACTTTACAACTGAACAGTGACAGTATTTAGTCACCTATGTTGACTTGCTGTGATGTGTTGCAGTAATACATCCACTTAAAATAACGGGCTCAAACAGTTTTCAATTCCTCCATGGCTCACAGGTTGAAATTCCTCTTTCCGTTCAGAGGTTGACAATACTGAAATGCTGGAAGGAAACATCTTCGAATGAACAAGAATTCAGTGCACCATTACTAGAGGAGGATTTTTTGTTAAAAGATGTGTAAAGACCAAAAATAAGAATCCAAAAATGCAATTTTGCAGTATACAGTCTGAAACATAAAGAAAAAAAAGTAAGTATGGAGAACTAAGCAGATGGCTGAGTCATCAGACTACTATTATTCCCTGTAGGTAATGGTAAAGGCCTTATATATGATTATTCCGGGAAGTTTTAAGATGCCAATGGATGCCAAACTATAAGACCACCAAGCAAGGTTTTGCTAGACTGGAGCATCTACCAAACATACCGTTACACTAAATATGCTTCTGCTGAAGTTCGAAGGTTACACGTCAGTCTTCAAATCAACGTCATTGGTTTTTACGCAGGTACGTTTCTGGAAGCTTGTGGAGGACCAATCTGATCTGCAACACATATAAAGACATGAAGTATAAGGTTGTTTGGCAGATGAGTAGCCCTCTTTGTAATAAGGCAGCAATTAAACAAATATATAATATTATACCATTATATCATGCATCCTGACCGATGGATGGATCATACATAAGACAACAAAGCAATTTTGTGAGCTCTCTGGAACAATTTTACTAACTGGTCTGTTCCACCCGTGTTTTGGCCAGCAGCAAATGAACGAAAAACTGGAAAAAGTAGGGCAAAATATTTCAGGACATTGATGTCAGCATCTACAGGGGTAAGCCCAGAACTGCTGAAAAGCAACAAAGAAAGCAGCAGTCCAAATACTCTTCAAGAAGAGGGTTTTTTAGCATCAAAAAGGCTCCTTCGATTGAAGGGCATAGGGAAAGACCTGAGAGACAAAATTCAAAAAGACATAAGCCAAAAGTACATTTCAAATATCTCTATCTTTTAGAGTCCTCTGTCTTTATGTCTACACTGCAACTCCGTTTAAAGCTACAGTCTTAAACCAATAATTTCACAATTTCATTTTTGGTTTCAGTCACAAGCCTCTTGATAATAACTCTCATTTTGTTAAAATCCAGCTTTGTCATCACAAGTGGAGGGTTCTCTCATCATTGCATTTCCAATGTTTTCCCATAATAGAACCAAAATATCTAACCTTTTCCACTTAATCTGCTCTTTTACTATTGGCAGACGTTAAGCGTATTACCATTTCTTGCTATATTATTACTTGTAAACGTCTTGTTCAATTTTTCTCCATATTCCACTGTTGTTAAATCTATCGATCATCCTATGCATTTCACATTCTGTCCCATTTAAGAGGTCTTGGTCCTCCGCAAATTGCATATTTCTAATGAGATGCCTACCTGCCATCACAAGTTTTTCACACTCTTCCATAGCATCAATCCTTGCCAAAATTTCCTGACTACTTACAACTACCTGCTTCCTCATCAACTAGTCTGACCACAGCTTCTTGCTTAAGAAACAGACAAAAACAAATCAGTTTTCTGTGTCTCCAATACACTTTAAGATCCTTCAGGATGTCAATCATTTTCTTGCAAAAAGGTACAACCAAGAATATTATCATATAATAGGGTATCATAAAATGTAATAGGTTATTTATTCAGATATAGGCCTATTATACTACAAAATACAATATCCATTTAGCTTTTTTAGCTGTCATTGGGGAGTATAGCAGTGGTCATCCTTCTTCATGTCACGCAGCTCATGACATCCAGGCCATTTGACCCAACTGACTTTATGTCTCTCCGAATATTGTTTACTCCCTGTATTTAATCTTTTTTGTGCACTTCTGTTGCAAAATGCACCAGAGATTTTTCTTTATACGTCCTATCCACTGAATCTTCTGATTTAATTCAAAGGAGTATCGACATGTCTGCAGCATACTTCCTATGTATTATATAATACATACAACACAAAAACACAGAATAGTTAAATATCATATCATATAATATAAAGTTACAGAAATTAACAGTAAAGTATCTTATCTAATCTAATCATCATCATCACCATCATCATCATATTCGGTTTAACGTCCGTTTTACATGCTAGCATGTGTTGGACGCTTTCTTGAAATTGACTTNACTTCTGTTGCAAAATGCACCAGAGATTTTTCTTTATACGTCCTATCCACTGAATCTTCTGATTTAATTCAAAGGAGTATCGACATGTCTGCAGCATACTTCCTATGTATTATATAATACATACAACACAAAAACACAGAATAGTTAAGTATCATATCATATAATATAAAGTTACAGAAATTAACAGTAAAGTATCTTATCTAATCTAATCATCATCATCACCATCATCATCATATTCGGTTTAACGTCCGTTTTACATGCTAGCATGTGTTGGACGCTTTCTTGAAATTGACTTCCAAATTATCCTATCCTTCACCAGATCTAATCTAATATTATAATCTATACGAGTTTACAAAAACTAACGGTACAGTTTACTATATTCTAAGGGTAAAATAATTATTAATAACCGATATCTAAATATGTATTGATCTAACTAGAAAGCTGTCTTTTAGTTACATTTAGTTACATTTAAAAACTAAAAAATGAGCAAAAGTTTAAGGCTGCTCCCTTACTAGTAGATTCTCTGATTATCTCTATCGGTGCAGCAACAGGACACTTGACCCCTGCTGCAGGAGCAAGTGAGGAAACATCAGATATAACAATCGAGGGTTTCTTATCATTTGAAAAATTGCATGAATTTTCGTTCTTTAACTGAACAGCATTTTCTCCCAGTAATGGAACTGATATTGGCATCAAAGGATTTTCCTTGTGTAAAATCTGTTAGTAAAATATGGAGATAAAAATGTCTACTCTGTAATTGATCTACTCCTATAAACAATTATATTATAATCATTCCACAAGCAAACAAATAACTAAATAATAAAAGTTTTTTCCATATCTAGGTTGACACCTTATTACCTAATAATCTTAGAAGGGGAATTTTTCCCTTTTTCTGAATAATAGTGGACAGATAGCTTTCAAAGATTTATCTGGCTTTAGTGCTTGTAAAAATTAGGTGTAAGGTTACAGGCATTTTTTGCTAATATTATATGATAATTAGAGGGAAGTCTAAAACTTTAAATGATGATAACAGTTGATTGCTTCAGATAAAGAAAGAACTTGAAATAGTCTAATTAATAAGATCACTCAATTCGGAAATAATTCAAAGCGAAAGCAAGATAATCATCTCAGGTACGATTTCAGGTTTGGTATTTATTTTTAAGTTCTTTTGGGCTATTGGGCTCAATGCAAGAAAATTACAGGCGAAAGTATGACTTTTGATTTTGAAATCCATTTAAGAACAGAAGAAGAACAAATGAGGCTCAAACCAGGCAAGAAAGGAAAAGCATTGAAACCCAACCCAAGATTTTATTGATTCTTTGTAAAAAATTAAAATAGAAAGCATAGTAGTGCGAGTTCTGCCAAACAATACCACTGTAATTTGAACTTTTAATAAATAGATTATCTATGGTTTGTGAATTAAATTGTTTGCATACGAAGTAATAACTCAGTAACTATGGAATCAACAATATGTTTAGGCTTAAAGCTTCTTTCATATTTCTTTTAAAAATATTACTTTCTAATCAGGAATTTTTAGGTATTCTAACAAATAGATATATTAACAAAAAATTAAAAAAGAAAATGATACTGTTTCCACCTTTCTGTTGATCAATATTTTAAACACCGAATGTGATAGCTTGTGTTGTGTTTTCATTTTCTCAATCATAGCCACAAGGCTTTGAAGGAAGATACAGGAAGACTTTCTGAAAATACAAACATATTTAGAGTATTTGGAAACAGATTAAGTTTTTCTAATTTTAGGGATTAAAATGTGTTGATGATTTTTTAAAATGTCGTATTGACGAATGACCAATCGAGTAAATGCTACGAAAAGGTTAACACAGCTTTATTAAGATCAATAACGTGCAAAAAAGTTAGATGAAATATTAAAAAGTCGGGAAATATTACTGCAGGTCATTTTTTCCAACACTTATAGAAAAATATGAAGATTTTGTTAGCGTTCTGTTAGTTCGAGATACCTCTCGACAAAAAAAGGAACAATCTATTTCTCATAATACAACTCTACTATTAGTATCTTGTAAACAGGTACCTATGTATCTGTTTGTTACAAAATTCCAATTTTATAAAGTTTTGAAAAGCTTAAAAATTAATTCGTTAAAATTATAATTCTATACAAATATAAAAGCAAATTAAACTAATTACATTTTAAAACAACTGTAATTCTAGTGGCAGGGATAGCTTATTTCCATGATGGTCCTATTTTTCTGATGATAAACGTAGAATGTGTGCTGACAGCCTTTTTACTTCACATTAATGAAAGAACTATTGTATGCATCCTGTAGATATTCTTTAAAATATAAATTGACAAACGATACAGTATCATAAAAAGAAATAGTTCTCTGAGTTGTGCTTTAAATGTATTCTAAGTTGGAAATAAAGTAGCTTGAACTCAGAGGAAGCTGTAGATGTATGATATTTCAGTAGCCTGACGATGGAAGAAGTATTTCTCGAAACGTAGTTCAAAAAAGGCTTAAAACTCAAGACATGATAAAGCTCTTACATCTATTAAATAGCTTGATTCATGCCATGATAAAAGTAGGAATTAACTGCTGTCAGAAAATTTAAGGTATCTAGGAGCATCAGATTTCGTTCTCTATTGCATACCCATTATAATATCACAAATAAACAATATTCTTATCAAGAAACAAGAAATAATAAGTTGTACTTACTACTGGATCTTTTGGTCTTATACACAGTAACGATGTCCCAAAAACATCAGCTTGAGTCAATTGATTAATATTGTCAACTTTTAGCGTCGAGTTTAACGCTAGACCGGTACCTTTTGTTTCCGACGATTTTGCAAATGCACTATGCCCATTAACATTGCTGTATGCATTTTGTGCTTGGTTTACCGGCAATTGATGTGGGTATGGCACTGGAAGCAAGTGGTGTCCTTGATTGTTAGGTGCGTACTGAAAGCGACTAAAAACCTTTTCGCCTACTGGCTGTGAATGTGAAGCTAAGGGTTCATTTCCACCGTTGGCGCTAAGGAAACGCATGTCTAACTTATGTGAAGGTGACATAAACTTTGCAAACTAAAAGAAAAAATAACAACAATGAATAATGCAATTTGTTACACGAAAAATGACATTACTTAAAGACTTGTGAACTGAAACAAATGATCATTCTGTTGGGAAAGTCTTAGCATCATAGCATTAAACCAAACATGTTATCGATACACCATGATACTCCCCCCCCCCCACCTGTTCAGTAAATAATTCCTGTTCCGGTTTTTGCAAATTTTTTTCCTTGCAAAATCAATTAAATGAATAAGTACTACATTACCTTCTTACTTCTTTATAAATGATCTTCCCAACCGTATTCTCTCAGAGTTAGGCTAGACAAACAAGATCTGATATGAAAGATTAGCGAGTCTTCTCTATGGTGACTTTCTTAACATAGCTGAGTGGGGAAGGAATCACTGATCAAGTTAAATGTGCAAAAATACAGGCTTCTTTCAATCAAATGTCACAGAAACCACTTGTTTATCCATGGATCTCAATAAAAAACACTTAACTCCCTGAGAGCTCTTGTACTCAGCTTTTGGGTTACCATTTTCGCAGGCACCTTCCGGGAAAGTTGGCTGTCTCTGTCGGACACAATAGTACCCCTCTCAGAGGGTTGTCTTTTACCTCGATAAACCTTCAATTCCATCATGTTTAGAATATTGCTATCACGTCTTGTCACATGCTCCTACCTCCCATCTTAATTTATCAAAATTAACTCATTTTAAATCTCCTACTGATTAGTCCTGAAATTTCTGGAACCCTTGAAACCACTGCACACCGTGTGACTATGACTGATGCAACCATGAACTTTCTTCTTTTGAACCAACCTTGATAAATGTCCAACTCGTTACTAGTTCTTCAACAAAACTTTACCCAATCTCTGTCGAGATTTTAAGTGCTGTATTACCAATTGAACTTTTCAGTGAGTTGTTTGTACTTAAATATATTCGTAAACAACAATTTTCGTGTTATTTTTTTCTTACCCAAATATAGTTTTCCTACTAAAGAAAGAAGTGTACACCTCCTTACAGTTAGAAAGGGTGTAGTGGAAGGAATCAAGAGGGTTAGTATACCACTGATTTACCTATCATTTCCCTGTGACAATAAGTCATTTCTGTTCCATTTATACACACATATTTGAAAACAAAAACTGGAAGGTGTACATGTTGGTATTGGTATCAGAATAAACAAGGACTAACTGCATAAGCTTTCCTGCTCAGCCATAAATATTAAGGCATTGTCACGATAACCCAAAGAGGTTAGCTCAGAAAACATATTACACAGAATTATCAACATTATGTAAAGGCTCAAATTGTTGTCTGTGTGATTCTATATAATTTATCTATATTGATGTAAAAGAAAAAATATTTATATAAATTTCTACTGTTAGCTAAAAAATATGTATATCCAGATTTGTTAAGTATCTTAAGGCATTAGACTAACATTTATATATTTCGCAAGCACAGGAATCTTCATCTTTCTCTTCTTTCCATTCTTACCTCTTATCTGGGGTCGCCGTAGGAAATTTTTAATATCCATACAGCGCGGTCTTGGGTCTCCTCGCGACTAAGCCCCTTTTCTATCATATCCATTTTGATGTTATCCATCTACCTTCGTTTTATCCTTTCCCTTTTTCTCCTTCCTGTTATGTCCATCCTCGGCACTATCCTCCCAATGTAGTCGTCTTCTCTTCTGTCCACGTGTCCGAACCACCTCTACCTCGACTTTTTTATCTTCTGAGAAAGTTTTTCAATCCACAGGCTGCCTCTCACTACCTCGTTGCGCAACATCTCTCTTCGGGTAACACCCTGAGACCATCGAAGCATCCTCATTTTGGCTACGTTCATCTGTTACTCGAGTTTTGCTGTCAAAGAAACTGTTTCAATGCCATACATCATTGCTGGTCTCACCGTTGTCCTGTATGCTTTGCCTTTTACTCACTGGCATTCTGTCATTGCACATAATCACTGTTGCCTTTTGCCAACTGCTCCAACCAGTCTTGATCCCTTTCTTTACCTCTTTGTAACTGCTTCCGTCAGTTTGCCTCAAGTACTTGAATTCGGTCACTTCCAGGACGTTCTCAATAACGATAGTGATCGGTGGAAGATTTTCCGCTTTGTTTACACACATGTACTATGTTTTGAACCAGCTGACCTTCATCTCTCTTTTCTCCAAAGCTTCTCTCCAATTCTCCAGTTCTTCTTCCGCTTCTTCCTTCTTCCAACTGATCAGTCAAACATTATCTGCAAAGATCATGTTACCAGGCCTTGACCTACTGATGGGATCGGTTAGCACGTCCATCACCACTGCGAACAGGAAAGGGCTTAAAGCTGAACCTTGACGTAATTCAACTTAAACTTTATATTGACGGGTCTTTCAATTCCCGCACTTCACCACTGTCTCACGTCCACCATACGTATCTTGTACGCACTTCATATACTTTAACGTAATATCTCTTTTTCTCATGGTGAATCATACTTTTTATCGCGGTACCCGATCATAGGCTTTTTCTAAGTCAATGAATACACAATGAAGCTCCTTCTGTCCTTTCCGATGTTTTTCTGCTGTCATACACAAAGGGAAGGTGGCATCTCTCGTACTCCTCTACGCCATGAAGCTGAACTGCTCCTCACTGATCTTTGCCTCCCTACCGATTCTGCTATTGATCACTATCTCCCATAGCTTCATTGGGTGACTCATGAGTTTGATACTCCTGTAGTTAGAGCAGTCCTGTATAATATCCCTTGTTCTAGAAAAGGGGTACATTGGCGTCAAGAACACTGGACACTAATTCCTAGACATTTCAATACCTTCGCTGGGGTATCATTCGGACCAACTACCTTTCCATTCCTCATCCTATTTAAAGCTCTCTTTACCTCTTCCTCATAAATCTCCTCCGCAGATCCTTCGCATATCTCTCCTACGTCTTCTCTACTATCACTTTCATTTTCCTCTTTCATTAGCTTCTGGCAAAATACTCCTTTAATCTTTCCATGATGTCTTGCTCTGAATTCAGAATATGATCCTCTGCGTTCTTAATCATTTTTATGTGTTGTACGTCCTTGGAAGCTCAATCGAACTGTTTTCCTATGCGATATGCACTTTTCTGTGCTTCAGTTGTCTCAAGGTTATTACTGTACAGCTACTCAAAAACCTCAGATTTGGCTTTTGCACACACAGTCCTTTTAACTTCCTTGTTGGCATTGTGGTATTCCTCTTTGTTTTCGTCAATTTGCGGTTTACTCCATTCCTTGTATGTCTCTTTCTTCTTTCGAAGCCATTCCTGTACTTCGTCGTCTCACTACCAAGTATCTTTGTTTGTGTTCCTCCTACCCGAAGTTTCACCGAGTATTTTCGTGGCAACTGACGTAATTGAGACAAACGTAATACCCCGGTTAACTGGGAACACTTCACTAAGTTCCTTTTTCACTTTCAAGGCAAAACTATGTCTGCGTTCTTGCAAGCCACTTACTTTCAGTCTCATCCATATGACTCATATGTATTATCATGTTGCAGACATTACGGGTGCCTACTCTCATGTTCACTTCCTTCACCTGTTCTCTCTTCCTAGCTTGCTTCCTTCTTACTCGAGCTCCTCCTCTTCTACGCCTTGTAAGTCTATATCCACCAGTATCACAATCTCTGCCGACCCACAGTACTGGCGGTCATTGTTGACCTGGGCCCCGACCGATTCGGCATTGTTTGGTTTTCATTTTGACTCATTAGTTTTATGTTTTAAGGCGTGTTTTCTGGCGTGTTTTCTGGCAGGATGCCTTTCCTCACGCCAACCACCAGTTATAAGTGGTGGGCCCAGCCTTTGTCTAATGACCCACTCGCAAGGCAGTGAGGTAGGGGTTGTTGAGTGGAGGGGCGTATCCACACGACAGTGGGTCTGGCACACTTCACTTCACGGAGAGCTTTTCCTCCGGCGAGAGGCGTCAGGCTGACACACTCTAGTCATTACCTCGTTAGCTGGGATACGCGAGAAAACCATTTACAGGACACATTTGGAGGAGGTGTGGTTGGCTTGGTTTGGGGGTGGATCAGAGACATGCTACTTAACTTCGCTTTTCGCCCCGAGAGGCCAGTCTACCCTGCTTTGTACTAGCATAGCAGGGATCCCACGCACCTTCATGACCCAGGAACATTATACTCTAAACTTGATGACCCCAATTGACACCGAGTATAAGAATTTTTGCTGTTCTCCCTAGGATAGAGACTCATGATCAATTTCAGGGACGCAGAACCCTTGCTGAGATTAATGAAAAAAATTGAACATTTTAAAAAAATTGAAACATATTGCTTTGTTTTGAAGTAAAGGTAATTTTGTTTAATTTCATAATGTTTACTTTGTTGCCATCCGAAGTTAACTGTTGTACATTATCTTCCTCGTGTTTTTCATACACATTTAATTGAAATACTTTGCCCTTCTTGAAATACTTGCTTTAATATTCTTTTCTTCTATCAATAAACTGATGCTCGGCCATGTCCTAAACCATACGAAAGCTAAATTACTATGTTATTACGTGTATCCATCATTCTGTACAAACAACTCTGTTACTCTTTGATTTATGTCCAGGAGCTTTTTATGTATTCTAGATTTAATCAAAGACTTGACTCTTTTCAAAATGACTATTTTATTTTTTCTTGTCAACCAAATTCATCTGGACAGGAAAAGAAAACTGTTTATTTGCTGTCGAAGGCGATCTGGTTTTGCTGCAAGAGTATAATCAAATAGCAGAAAATAAATCACAAAGCAAACATTAGGACCTATTTCTTACCTTGAAACTTCATCACATAAAATCAATTTTGAAATTTCTCCCTCTCAAGGTGCCTCCATGATCAATGGTGGTTCTGAAGGCTACTTGCCTTAAAAGAGAAATTCTATTTACTGTGACATGTACAAGATCCTTTATCCAGGTCAAATTTATAGAATAGATTCCTTAAAAAGCAAATATTCTTATTACTACGTAAGAAGCTACTTTGGGACAAATACAAGCTATTCGAAAGGGTAAAAGAACACAAAATGTATTAATAGCACTGTGAAAGAAACCTTTTAACATTGCATTTCAACTGATTCAATTACAAGTGAACAACACATGTCAATATTTCTTGGAAAGAGCAACTAAAATAGGAATCTTGTTATTAAATCAGGGTTTTCTCTGTTGATGGCCAGCATACCTGCAAATGGATATTACAAGTTCAATAAAAGAATTCACAATTATTAACTCAAAGAGATCAATTCTAGATAAATGTACAAAAGAAATTGAACAGATTTCTTACCAGTGGAGCACAAATTTCTTCGAAGGAGGTCAATGACTTGTCTTTAATTGGAGGCATGATGTAATAAATGAATGGAATATTCTTGAAAGTGACATACTAAAAGGATAGAAAAAAAAAGAAAGAGAAAGACAATGCACTGATTTGATTGGATAAAGTTGACATGAGAAGAACAAAAGAAATCGCACTGGTTGAACAGGGCCGCCGGGATTCAGTAAAAAACAATAATTAAGAGAAAGTTGCAACAAAGAAACCCCCCATGAACACAAAAGAGCAGATATGTATGAGTTTAATTGATCTAAAATAAATACTATTTTCAATAGATTAGCCTTTTTGCTCTGTTATCTATTGGTTATTTGTAATAACAAATATTGAAAATAACATACACACTTAGGATATTGGTACACACACACACACACACACACACATACTGTTATAGTTAATCATGCAGATACCAAATGTGAATGCATAACAACATTTTTATTAATCAAGCGGTCTGGTTTATTTTGCTTCAGCCATGAAATAAGACGGATTAGAATACAGTAGCCCTTCCCCAATAATCAACACTCTTACAGAAAGAGGTAAATATTCGTTTATCGAAGGGAACCGTTATTTGGGGGACCCGATATTTTCCTTATTTTTGGGCTTGTCTTTTTCCCTTTATTCTTGTATTTTATAAAAAAGTGCTAAAAATATTTTTTGTACAGTTAAGTGGGAAATCGCTATTGGGAGGTAGAGTAACACTACATTTAATGCGAAATTAGTTTCGGGCACAGAAATCGTTCATTATTGCGGAGGCCTACTGTAAATAGCAGTTGACCATATATAAACACACGAGAGCTTATTTATTTGTTCGTGTTAAGCTTCTATGGCTGTCCTAAACCGGGTGAAAATTAACCTGGATGCCGGCTTTTTGATTAATAGGAGCTGTAAGCCGATTGTCAGTCAACACAGTCTAAACGTGGGACCTAAATGCCTTTGTAATTGTTGTTCAGGTATAATCTAGTAAAAAAATCTCGCTCTTATAACACCATAGTACAGGAGAACCCTGGGGTGCTTACAACCCCCAAACAAATTCTAATTTTTCGATTTCTACTTTTGTCTCACTTCTCTGATTACTTAAAATAGAATCCCATTACGTTTGTGATTCATTTGATAAATATACCAAGCAGTCAAACAATTACCATTTACTTTTTGAAATATAGTTCGTGTTCACTCCGACATTGTCTTTAAACGCAGGACAATAAATTGAGGACAACAAAGGAATACTGAGAAAAGAGTAAAGCAACAGTTGAAAGGATCACAAGAGCAACTCAATGAGCAACTATATCGGAGACTGCTCTGAATCTCAACCAAGATTCGAACAAGGAGGCTGATACTGGGGGATCGTTGAGCCAGGCGCCCGAGAGAAGCTGCTTTCAACTTGGTACTATGGATGTCTGAAAATTGAGAGAGAGAGAGAGAGAGAGAGAGAGAGAGAGAGAGAGAGAGAGAGAGAGAGAGAGAGAGAGAGAGAGAGAGAGAGAGAGAGAGAGAGAGAGAGAGAGAGAGAGAGAGAGAGAGAGAGAGAGAGACACAGAGAGAGAGAGAGAGAGAGAGAGAGAGAGAGAGAGA
>RDPX01000521.1:121329-131991 GCA_003991215.1 Morbakka virulenta | reverse complement strand
ATTGTTTTTACTATCGACTTTCCTCTTTTACCACTCTTTAAACGATGCTTTTCTATCTCTTTTATTGTAAACAATGGCAAGTTTAAAAGATCTTTTCCCCACTTCAATTTCTTTTCTTCTTTCATAACAACAATATTGATTTTCTCATCAACATTTTTCAGCAGTAACTTTATAAGATTCTGTGCGTCCTCCATGCTGAAATAGTTTATTTTGATTTTTTTTTCGCAAGTTCAGCCTCGTTTTCACGCAACAGAAGAAAATCTCGGGAAAGGTGTATTGTAACAATTGAAAAAGAAGTATGAAAACGCCTTCGAATGCACCGGAGAATTGGAAAAGGAAACGGTGGCCCTCAATATCATCGAGTACAAAGATGTAACATTGGAAAGAATCCCATTTCACAGGAGGGAAGTCGTCACAGAAGCTTTGAAGAAGTTGGAAAAAGATGGAAAAGCATTGAAAATGTCTTCACACTCGAGCTACAGATAGGTTTTTACAGCTCTTTTGTCCAAATAACAAGGAGATCTAAGAATTGGCTTTAATATGAGGGCTTCAAATAAAGCTATCAACACATTCCGTCATTCAATATCATCAGAAAATGATGCAAGCTTTGAACTGAATGCTGTAACTGTTTTCACTAAATAAGAAATTTGACAAGTTCATCCGTTAAAATTTGATAAGAAAAGTCGATTCATAATCTCATTTACTTCTCATCTTGGACTATACAGTTATAAGAGGTTAAATTGTGAAACTAACGCTGTCACTGAAACTTTTTCAGTATATATTACAAAAACAGTTACAAGGACTGAAAAGTGTTTAAAAAAGCAGATGACATCATTGTTTATGGAGAAGCACGGGAGGAGTATGACATGAATGTGTATGATTGTCATGTGAGATTATAACTAAGATATATAGCTCTAAAATAAAGAAAAATGTAGACTTTTGAAAAGCACACTGAATTTTAGAGCAAGGTCTTCTCTAAAGATAAAGTTCGACCAGATCTAAGATGTGTAACGAATCTTCTCAATCCCTTTTCCCCCTGGGAATGGGATAAATGTAGAAAATATCAAACTATTCAAAAATAATAAATTGCACATTCGGGGACTATTACCCCACTTAACTAAGAAACTGGTAATTTTCAATGAACAGAGAACAGAAGAAGAGTTTAATCAACTCACTAAAGCTCTTGCCAAAACTTGTGTGGCTTATTTTGATATGAAGAAGAGCACGTCCACAACAGTTAATGTTATTCATGTTGGCATTTCAGCTGCTGTAGCTCAAATCTAAGTGTCAGATGATAAAAGATCATATAATGAACTGGCAAAGCTTTTTTTGACGTTGGCAAGTAGTACTCAGAGACTGAAAAAGTAACTTTGGGGATTGTATGGTCTGTGGAAAATCATCATTTGTATTTACTTGGAAGTCAATTTACCCTNTTTCACGCAGCAGAAGAAAATCTCGGGAAAGGTGTATTGTAACAATTGAAAAAGAAGTATGAAAACGCCTTTGAATGCACCGGAGAATTGGAAAAGGAAACGGTGGCCCTCAATATCATCGAGTACAAAGATGTAACATTGGAAAGAATCCCATTTCACAGGAGGGAAGTCGTCACAGAAGCTTTGAAGAAGTTGGAAAAAGATGGAAAAACATTGAAAATGTCTTCACACTCGAGCTACAGATAGGTTTTTACAGCTCTTTTGTCCAAGTAACGGAGTATAAACCGTTGAAAGTAAATTACTGAAACAGAAATTCAAAACAGTCTCCTGGTAAGAAAGAAAAATGCTATAATCACAACCTTACTCTTTTAAGGTGATATACAAATCTTGTAGATGTAATTCAACTGACTGTTCATCAAGGCAGCCAACTCAACGTAGTACTAAAAAGCAAGAAGTTTTAGTACATAGCACAGCATTCCTTAAGCTCTGACCATTGGTGAAATCTCAGCTGCAGCAAACAAAGACTGAAAACGTGAAAGCTTTAAAACATATGACTAAATCTGTTAAATGATTGCATTGTTAAATTCTGTTTGTCGTTGCATTAGAGATAAGATTACTATTGGAAAGAGAGACATTATTCTAAGAGGTTGTCCTTTTGTCTTTTCTGTGTCTTTGCAATGGAAAGCTGTAGAAATAGCTTGTGAAAGTCATCAAAGGTTATATAAGATTCACAGTCGATAATAAAGCAAGAAATGTATCTCATTTTAAAGGGTTTATTGGGAATGCGATTCAATTTGACAATGGAAGTGATAGTAATATAGAAGATGACTTACAACTTCAAAAGGAAAATAGTAGAGAAAATTATTGCACAAGTTAGAAAACTAGTTCAGTTTAAACAAGAAGGATACCAGAATTATAGGGCGCCTTTGTATTTTCAGACAAGGCATTGTAAAGGACATGTTTTGTTGTTGTTGTTGTTTGTTGGGTTTTGAAACATGGAAGAAGAAGTAGTGTAGTTGATACATTAATAACGTTCTTGAATTGAGGAATTGAAACATTGATTTAAAAGTTAGAAGATGTTTTGTTTTGACCTTTGAGCTAAGTCTTATGTTGAAATTATGGTAAGTATTAAAGTATTAAAGCTGTCACCCATTTATTGTTAAGCTCACTTCTTCATTCCAAATACCGTATTTACAGGAACAGAAAGCGCCGCTAAGTTTTAGCCGTGTCAGTAAAAAAGAGATGAAAAACTACAAATTGCTTCATTTTGACATGACCACTATTTTGCATTTCTGATTTAGACTTTCTTTTTTAGTCCTGATTTAGACTCAGGAGGACCTTCTCTTTTAGATCTCCTTTTGATCCTTAATTCTGAGCATTGTACAGTTTTATTTTTACCTACTTTTGAATCTTCTGATCATGTTTATGTTAAGGTTGAGGTTAAGGTTTCGAATTGTTTCGAATCTTACTGACAAGCCGTATCATCGTAGACTTGAAAATTTGGAGTGACTGTCTTGAATGGATTTCGTCAATTTCTTCGTAATATTCCATGGGATTTAGTCTTAAGCAAATCAGCTTCTAATGCTGCAACTGGATTCACAGAATGAGTAGAAGTTGGTTTTGAAACAGTTGTATTTAATCGTAGTTACTAAGTCAAATCTCGTTCTTCCCCTTGGTTCAATGTTCAATGTTCTTCTGCTATTGCTCATCGCTATCATTTCTATATTCAATCTGAAAGTGATCAAACTGGTAAACCTCGAGTTCTTTGACACTTGCTAGCAATCCTTGTAAAACGGTGATTGCTGAGCGAGTTAGAGAATCTATTGTAACTCAAGGGCTTGGAATTTGAGGTTATTGCAAGGTTTACAATAGTGTCTCCGCAAGTCGCTTATTCCTCCATTCTTTGATGGTTTTCGATTTTCTCTGTCCTCTACCAAAAAGGCTTATCTTTTTGCTAGATTTTTTCCCACTAAATTTTTTATAAATGGCATCGATGTTTCTTTGACAGAGTTTCCTCGCCTTCTCCCCCCCCCCCCCCCAGCTTAATGAGATTTGTGACTGTCATTATAAATCCAAGGTTGGTAGCAAAGGGCATTCACGGGCTTGATTAATGTAAAACTTATGATTTGATTCCGGTAGTTGTTTTGAATGCGTGTGTTTCTGAGCCATCTTCCTCACTGTTCAAACTTCTTAACCTTTTCCTATTGGAGCCATGCTTCCCGTCATTCTCAAAAGTTTTATTTGTTGTTTCTGTCTTCAATAATGCAGGCGATTCATGTGATTCTCGCAGATATCGACCTGTAAATCTTTTTGCTTTCATTTGTAAAGTCTTTGCACGACTTACCAACAATTCACTTTTAGAATTCTTGTAGAACCTGGGTCTTTTTGTTGATGTTTAGTACAAGTTTAGAGGATCTCTTTCCATTGATGACCTTTCGACTATTATTACGAAACATATCTAAAGGTTTATGGACAATTTTGCTAAAGAAAGAGTTATCTCGTTTACTGTTTCTATGGCATTTGATAAGGTGTGGCAATTTGACTTGCTTCATAAGTTTTTCTGGTTATAGTATTTGTGGAAGGGTCTTTAGAATCCTTCATTCCTTTCTCTCAGATCGTAAAATGCAAGTAAGATTGGACGAAATTACATCTCATGAGTATTCCATTAACACTGGTGTTCCTTAAGGTTTTATTTTTGGTTCAACTCTCTATTTTTCTTTACATTAATGATCTTCCTGTTAATTTGCTTCAATTTATCAACGTCTATGCTGATGATACTACCCTCAACCCTGGAACTGACAACAAGGCAACTCAGCAAAAACCAGTCAAGTTTAGGAAAATTCTAGAATTTGACCTTCAGGGTGTCAGAGAATGGGGAAGTGGCTGGTTTCTTTCAATGCAGTTAGAATCCAGCTGATATCGTTCAGCAGAAAGCTAAGCCATTATCTACGTCCAATATTCATGGAATATCATTCTGATGTCAACCTTGTTGAGGCTGCTTCTTTTCTTGAGGAATCTACATCAATGAAGATGCTTTGTTTGACATTTTCTCCAGATATTTTTGGAGACACCTAATTCAATATATTGGTAAGTGCGGTTCTAAAAAGTTTAGATCTTTGTATCATACCAGAGATTACTTTACATTGATTGAGATCAGGCAAAAGAAACCAGCAATGTTTTTTGTTTTCAAAAATGCTATTTGTTAAAAAAAATCAAAAGTGGAAGGACATTGAACCTAAAGTAATCAAGTAGCTTTTAACTTAAAACTATGTGAGCGAAATAAAATATCATTGTACAGAGGCAGGTCTAGAAATCTGACCAGGGCTTCCAGGTGACCAGGAATCAATTAACAGCAAAGCGACCACAGCGAAAGAAAGAGTAATTGTAAGGGATTTTCACAAAAGAAAATTTTGATTTATACAATTCCAATTTTCCATGCAATTTCAAAAATTTTATTTTACAACGACAATAAATAAAAATACAATTTGAAGAAAACCATATGTCAATATTTATAAGAATAGTGACTCTGTTGTAACCGAGACAGCAGAAGCCTAGGCTTATACAAGGCCCTCCTATAACATACATATACATAAGTGAATGGGTATTACATACTAAGAATATTTTCGTGGTGCTTGGGGATATTTTCAAAGAATGAGTTAATTAGAATCAACATTATAGTGCAAAAAATTGGAATAGTGTAATAAAGTAACAATGATAATAGTAATAGAGCATAGTTATATTAATGATGATGATGATAATAATAATAATAATAATAATAATAATAATAACAATGATAATGCCCATAATAATAATAACACCGATAGGTGGCTTTAAAGTGCTGGTCTTAAAGCGGAAACCGAAGGATTTACAATAGCTGCACAGGACCAGAGTTTATTAACCCGAAGCTACGAACCAAATGTTCTACGTGATGGTGCCGATCCGAAATGTAGATTTTGTGGTAAAAGTGTCGAAACAATTGACCATTTGGTGTCAGGTTGTCAAATCCTAGCGCCATACGAGTATTCTAACAGACACAAACGTGCAGGTCAGTATATTCCTTGGAAAGTGTGTAGCTATTATGGTATTGAAATTGTTGAAAAATGGTATGAACACCAGCGCTTACCAGTAATAGACACCCCACAAGCAACCATTTTATGGGATTTCCCAATAAGAACGAATCGAACGATTCAGGCTAAGAGACCAGACATTGAATAAGGCTAAATTGACCAACCAGTGCCAGATGATCGATATGAGTGTCCCATCCGAATCAACATCACTGCCAAGGAGTTTGAAAAGTTTAGTAACTTTAAAGACTTAGAAATCGAGGTCAGTCGGATGTAGAACATGAGAACGAAGATAATACCGGTTATTGTAGGAGCCTTTGATATGGTGAAGAAAGGAACGCGAAAATACGTCTATTTAATCGCGGGAAATATTTAGTTGCCAGAAATCCAGAAAATAGTCTTAAATTCAACAGTACACATTCTCAGAAGAGCACTTTCTCTAAAAAGAAAATCGAAAAAGTAGAAAACTATAAAGCATACATGAACGACGTTATGAGTAATAACTCGGTGTTACATAATTACCAAACTTTACGTACTCTAAAGAAAATTTGAAAAGGCATAATAATAATAATAATAATAATAATAATAATAATAATAATAATAATAATAATAATAATAACAACAATAATAATAGGTTAAAAAATCTTTACAATAGGCATAAGCTTCTTTGCAATAGGCACAAGCACAATAAAAAGAGCAAGTGCCTCGAACAATAATAAAAGGGAGATATGTAATGCCTTAGTTTCATACAATTAACACAATACTCTTCACGGAAACTTTTGGATAAATCTCTCGACAACATATTTAGGATTGACTGGATTGTCATAGCATATGTTCGTGAGCACAAGGGAAGTGAGACGCTTCTCTTCCATCGTCGAAATTAGTAAGGTTTTACGTCCTCTTATTGCTGATAAATATCTCTTTGCTTCGCAGATAGTCACCGGAATGACGCAGGCAATTTATAGTAGTTCCATCAAGTTCGGAACAAGATCTTTGATGCAGAAGTTCAACCCTTATAAGAATATATCTGGAGCTGTCTGCTTGTTTAGGAATTTGATCCACGACACTTCCAATTCAGTACATAGGCTCCCAAACCACGATAAATGACCTTGGTACATTGTGAGGCTTTTGGGGAGCTTTAAAAGCTATAATAATTTTATCTCCGTGATAATTGAAGGAATCAGGCTGAAGAATATAGATACCACACTGGTTGTAGCGTGAAGCATTTCTCCATCTGCAAGAGAATGTCTTCAACAAAAGGAATTCCCAAAGACCGTTTGTAGTGCTCTCTTGGAGATTCTGCCAGCTGTTTGGGTCTGTAATTACTTCTTCTCTTCACACTCGGCGCGCTCTTATCTGTACTCTTATCTGTAAAAAGCTCTTTGGCTGGATCCTGGACATCTTGATACCACAGCTGGAACCTTGCGTCAATATCAGTTCTGGAGCTGCTACATCTTACTTGATTTCCATCAATGATGTGAATGCGCATCTTATCTATTTCACCTTTGCAACTTCGAGATTTTACGCAGAGGGTGAAGAAAAATTTTTCAAGACGACAACGGAAACTATGAACTCAAAATTGTCAGAAAGCGCTAATATGTATTGGGCTCGGGTTTTGATGTCGCCTACCCATTTCCACTCCTTGGCAATCAACTTCGTAATTTCCCCGCCATCGTTGTAGAGAAATGGATTGACAATTATGTCACATATTGTCTGTGCTGAATTGGCTAGGTCAATATAATCATCGATGGCTTCAAAACGTGCCATCTACCCACCTTCTGTTCCATAATTCAGGCTATTTTGGTGAATGTGCTTCCTTCCAACTGTCATTTGGTAATCGTAAGCTAGACAGATTGTCATTTCTGTAAATTTAATGAATCACGAGAATTTTGACAGAGTTTATTGTATTTAGTAGTCAGTCCTATTAAAGGGGTATTGTAGTATAATGTTCTTTCAGTTGAAGTTTTAAAACAACTTTTTAAGCCAAATATCCACTATTTTATTCTATCAGATATTCGCTTCAGTGCATTGGTGGGCTGATAGAGATCAAATTTTAATTTGGTTTAGTGTTAAAAATCCACATTTTGGAAAAATAACGTTATCCAGAGTGAAGCCTACTATGGGAACCATCTAAGTTACAAATGTGAACAGATAATAAAGTCTTTTAGAGCCATGTATGTACCGTTTAGCATGCTTCTTCGAGCTGACAAATTTTGATTGATTCCTATTATTTTTACGCCCGAGCACCTCAGGCATAAATCCACCATGTGATGTCAATCAGAATTAGTGCTGTACAAGTCTACAAGGGTGAGGAAGTTTAATATTGATATAATATTCATATATATTCATATAATAATATTCATATAAGTTTAATATTCATATAATATCTTGGTTCATAGCTTCACTTGAGTCAAAAAGACATGGAAGCATGAATTGGTCAAGCTTGGCAATCTCGAAACAAGTTAGACAAAATATGGAAATCATCACTGGAAAGAAATCTCAAAATCAACTTCTTTCGAGCGACTGTTGAAAATGTACTTCTTTATGGAGCAGAAAGCTGGACGATGACTAAACAAATGACCAACATATTAAATGGTGCATTTACTAAAATGCTGCAGAAAGTCTTTTGTATTTCATGGAAGGATCACATATTGAACGACGTACCATATGGAAACATACCAAAGGTCTCGACCACTCTTAAAACCAGAAGACTGCGCTTAACTGGACACACATGGAGAAAGGATGTCGAACTTCTCCATAAAGTATTATTATGGCAACCGAATTATGGCAAAAGAAAAAGAGGAAGACCTGCAATGATATGCATGGACCAGCTCAAATGTGACACAAACATGGACCTATAAGACATCAAGAACTGCTTGGAGGATAGATACACATGGAGAGAACTAGTCAACACAGTTTGAGTTCGCTCGAATTAAGTCATATAAGAGAAATCTACTATAATCATCTGAAGTGAGGAGGCCGATACGATATTCTGGACCCATGTCTTTCTTGCACAGCAGGGATCTGGACCCATGGATTCCCTGGGTCAGCACCTACTGTAAGTTTAAATGTGATAACAACTGATATTATACTTATATAAGTAGTATAAGAATAGCAATAGCAAAATGCATACGGGCCAGTATGCACAGGCTTGGTCTCAATGTTTCCGTGGCTATTTCTCACTTAAAAGTAACGGGGAATATTGAACGGGCGGTCATATGCGATTTTCAAACGCTCTTTAGCCTTGCAATCCCCGTGCAGCCCCTAGCAAAGCATGCGGTAAATGCAAGCTTGCTTCAACGGAACGCAAGTATGCTTTTTCTCTTGTTTCTTATGGCCGTATATATGTCAAATTTGCTTTGTAGGGTCGCGTTTTGCTTTACTGTGCAATTACTGGGAAAACACAACATCAACTACTAGCCTATATATAGTTTCTCACACCATCGGTACAGTTGTCTGACGTGGACCTCATACGGGCCAGTATTCACAGGCCTGCCCTGAATATTCGCGGGGCTATTACTTGCCTAAAATTAATGGGGAATATTGAACGGACGGTCATGTTTGGTTTACAAACTTGCTCTAGAATTGCAATACCCCTGATTTCTACGGGCATTAGCTTTCTATCCCCGTGCTCTATTCCAACGGGCTTTGGTTTTAGCCTCGGCCTTTAGTCCCCGTGATGTATTTAACTGCCCGTAGGAATGCATACGGTGATTTCAGGCTTGCTTCAACGGGACACAAGGGTGCTTTTGCCCTTGATTCGTACAGCCGTATAGTTGTTAAATTTGCTTTGTAGGGTCCCGTTGTGCTATACTCTGCAATTACTGAGAAAACACAACTTCAACTACTAGCCTATACATATAGTTTCTCACACCATCGGTACAGTTGACTGATGTGGACTTGTGATTTTTTTCAAAAACTGCATACGGGCCAGTATGCACAGGCTTACCTTCAATGTTCTCGTGGCTCTTGCTAAGTAGTATAAGAAAAATAAATAAATGTAACATTCAAAGAGACAGTTTATTGACCTACTTGTGGCCAATGAAATAAATACTCTAGTTATGAACGAGGTAATAAATTTCTGTCATATCAACCGAGTTGTAAGATTAATAAGCATATTGTGTTAAAAGTATAAATACATTTTTGACCCTTTGAGTAAAATGATAGATTAATAACTTTATCAACTATAGAAAACTATACAGTGAATTTTACATAGGTTAATATAGTACCGTAGCTCTTCACTAGATATTTTATGATTCTAGTTTTAAAAAGACAATACTATAACAAGATAAATTTGTATAATAACTTTAACAAGATAAATTTTGAGCCCAGTTTTCAACAAGATAGGTATTACTGTAGTCCTTCGCGTTATAATTTATTATATTGGTATTAAATGAAATAATATATTGCTGACGTCAATTGATGCACAAAATGAAATAATTATTACAAAATTGTGCTGGAGTCTAGACATTGAGTTCTTTTCTTACCCTCAGAAGAAACAGATGGTGTCTCATTTACTACAATGACGTCAATCGCATAATAAAACTGAAAGTGATGACAAAAACGTGTGCTGCATAAATTACTTGACCCAAACAACAAGACCTTCAAATTTGATTCAATGCATATCATTATAACCATACACAAAGCTAAATATACAGTAACACACTTTTTATAATAAAATATAGGGTATTGTTCAGGGTTGAAAGATTAGAACCTTTGAATATTTAGCAGGTAGAGGATATGCACAGAATTGATAAAAAAACCCTTTAAGTATTCACTCTGCCCAAAAAAATCGACAAATGGAACCTGAGTCTTACTTTAGGAACACAAAAACAAGAGTCAAAGCTTCACATTGAGCCTCAATGCTCATATACGTAAATAAAAAGAATAGAAAGCTAACCAGTATATTGGTGTGGGTGTGTTTTATTACTCGAAAAGGAAAGGGCAAATGTAGTAGTGAGATTAAAAGAACTATATTTTTAGTGTATATCCTTTTTTCTGCATTTTATCTTGTTAATGAACTTCTAAGCAGCGTGGTAGAAGTTGCCAGTTTCATAAATTTTAGATCTTTTGTCAACCACATTACAATTCCCATAGTTCCAAAATTGCACAACATCGAAATTTTCAAGTTATGCTTTTGCTAACTTGTCTATGTTTATTAACTT
>RDPX01000521.1:108829-116329 GCA_003991215.1 Morbakka virulenta | reverse complement strand
TTTTTTGTTTCTGTTTATTCTTATTTTTTAACTATTTTGGACAACATCATGCATTAGGTTTTTAACATTTACCTCTGAACATTTGTATTTTTTTTGTTAGTGGCGAATAAATACATACATACATACATATATACATACATATATATATATACATACATAGATACATACATACATACATACATATACATACATACATACATACACATATACATATATACATGTGTACATATGTACATACATACATACATACATACATACATACATACATACATTAGATCCTATTTCTTGTTGTAAGGCAATAATTGATTGATTAATTGATTGATCTCTAATTTTTGTTGTTCGTGTTTTCATTATTGTTCTGCAGCAGATGTACGAGGGAATGTCTTAAGTACTCTCCACATTTTGTTGATGTTTGCATGATGTCTGTGTATTCTCTGGCAATGTATTCATACAAGGAATTTAAAATATTTAAGCCAAAAGTTTGGTACCCTATCTACTCTGGAAGATTTCCAGCTGCCAGATTTCTTCAGTGCTGAAGTCACATGTTTTTTTGGTATCGTTTAACTCCTGCAGAGCTCTGTTTCTAAGTCTGTTTTACTGACCTCTTATCCATTGTACATTTTCACTATCGCCTTTCTCATCTTCCGACGTCTTACTCTAAGAGTATTTTATCTCAGTCAGGCCTGCGATTCTTCGCCTTGTACACTGCCTTTTCCAAGTTGTCTCTAAAATATCTTGGAATCAGTTTTGAGAATCTTCTTCTGTCTGCAATGTTTGCACCTCTTTTCGTGTCTTTTGATACCTTGTACTTTGTATTGGATCCTCTGCTTGAGTTTTTCTGCCGCTTCTGTAACATCTATCTTACTCTTTATGGTGTTTTTTTATTTGCCACTGGGGTTTTTTTGTGAGTCCAGGTATTTTCCACTGCCTTTGTAAGAAGAAGAAGTGATCAGGTGACACTACCATCGATGTTTCTTTCGAAACCTCCATCTTATAATAGAAGCCTAGCCTAATTAAACGCCTGAACTTAAAAAATACCCGCTAACGAAAATTCTTTACTGCTCAGATACTGTTTAGTGAAGTTCTAGTATATACTGACTTATACATAAATTTCTTTAAAAATCCTGTGTTGTGGTAAAATAAACTTACTCAAAAGGACCTAAAATTGGTGTCTGTGAAAACACAGATACCGTCAAAATGTCATTAAAATCATTGGCAGTGTAAACCGGTGCAAATAATTTACTTTCAAATTCACGAGTAAAACCCAAAGTAACGATATATTAGTACTGCACCATTACTTTCCTTGGATATGTTCATTAGGCAACATGGGTGAACCACCTCAGCCACTGTGAACACAAAATATGTGCTTTGGTAACTAGGCATCGTAAAAGTTCAAAATTGATTGAATGTGATTGTTTGATGTAATGATTTGTCACTAAGTACAGTTCCTGTATTGAATTTATTATTTCATGCATTGTAAATACATGCTAGCACATTGGCACATGCAACAGAAAAACATGGTCTCTATACCACGAATACTACTCTAGTCTTTTGTATTGGAAACAGGATGTCAGAAGTAAAAGGTAAACGTCATCGATCATACAAGACAGAGTCATCGATCATACAAGAACACCCCCCCCCCTAAAAACATCGCAACACTCCTGAAAGACAAATATGGATCAGTAAACCCTTAGCTGTTTTATCTAACCTATATAAGAAGCTCCAGATTGGAATACAGTGGGGTGTAAAGAATAAGGATCACTATTCTCAGTTTGGATTGTTTAGTTCTCATCCTTAGAGTAAGCAGTTTCAGACTGACCTGAAAACATATTTTTATACGAAAATGATCCCTGATTGTAACACATCTTAAAGGTCTAGAAAAATTGCGACAGAATGAGGTACATAGCTATTAATAAGTTTTTTGTGTGTCAATGGAAAACGTGTCAAAGTTTGCTGGACCAAACAAGAAGCTCTAAAGGAGTGAAAAAAAATGCAAAGAAACGTAAATAATACAGTTATTGTTTGTCAGTCTCAAAAATGGGCATTTTTGTGTTTCATCCCCCAGAGAGGACATCAGTACAAACCTCGACGTTCTAGCAGGAAAGTGTTCAGACCGGAAGAATTGGGGTGTTATAATCGACAGCATCATATCAGCGAAGTTGATGAGTATGGAATGATGATGATGATGATGATGATGATGATGATGATCCCTTTTTGGTTTACTGATATATATTTATGCAAGGGTTCTTAATTTTCTGCCAATCAATAATTTCTGAAAAATATTACTTCTTGCCAAAAGAAGCAAATGTAAAACATATTCACACATTATTATTCACAACAAAACATGTTCGACTTATACTATATTATAAAACACATTGACCAGCTACGTAGCAGGCTTCCTATCACTAATGGATGCCTCAAGGTAAAACCTTGAAATAACGAGGTGAAGAAGCACAACAAGACCAGTATGTTTTATATCTATATGTAACATATATATGTTATATATATATATATGTTTTTTATTCTTTCCAGCTTATTATATCTCTTTTATAACATATATATATATATGTATATATGATCATAGTGTCGTGAATGATGATTTACCCTGCGCTATCTTTCATACACTTGACTAACGAAGCTGTTCCCAAACAACTAATCAGGAACACAACCTGACCAACATCAAGAAACGACAATTGTGTGTCTAAGCTAGAACATCTTGAACTAATGGAATGAAGCCATGCGAGTGACAAAAATGCAACGTGTTTGAGTCACCTAACGGCAGAATCTAACTCCACAGTCCAGATGACCTATAATTGGCCTCTTTGTGATGTGCTAATTGCCAATGACTGGGTCAGTTATGACAATCGAAGTAGATAAGTCGTAGGATTTTTGTTCATCGACGAGCTCGGTAACAAAATTTGAAGCCAAAACCTGATAACACTGGTCAACAAAATTTAACTTTTTTTCTTCATCAAATTCAATAATGTATCTAGTTGGACTAATTTTTCCTACTGATTACAAAATTTTATGTGCCACCTACCAATTTTTCAGTACATGTACACACATACATATATGCATATATATATTTATTTGTATACATATATATATGTATATAAATTTATATGCATATACATATACATGATTATATTCAGTTTTATACTATAGCTTAATTAAATCTAGAAACATAGAACATCTCTGTTATAAGCTTAGATCAAGTAAAAATTGATTTATTTTTTATATATAAAAGAACATTATGTTTCTAAAATGAAAAAAGAATGTACAGAAAGACCGCAGTCATCAAGAAGTTCAGTATTTACAGTACACACAATAAATTAGAAACGCTGCGACTTGGCCGGATTGATCATGGTATATTTTCCAGCAGTTATCTGCTAGCAACTCTGGTACCATTTCTCCATACCACTTATATCCTAGTGAAATCGCTCGCCATTTTCATCTGATACTGATTCAACGTTCGCCGGGGAAAAAATGATGTTCTCAAAGTCTCTGGAGTTTCTTTTGACAAGAGTCTTACGAACTGCTTTATCACTCCAAGCTTTGTGTGCAGAGGAGGTAATAGAACATTATCGGGATCCGCAAGTGGTCGATTCTTAACAGTGTATTGCTTTGGTGTGGATGATGTTCTGGGTTGACAGTTTGATTCTGCACAGTTTTTATCAGTTGCTTGGCTATCCTAGAGACACAGAAAGCAACAATACTTTGTAAAACCAGACTGCATCCCCATCAACATTCCAGTGAAGTTTAAATCTCCACACATTTTTCATGGATATCTGTCGTAGTTAATGGCACGAAGTAAGAAAACCATATACTCATAGGATTCATGAAGATGAACTGAATGTGCAATAGGAATGGATGGTTTCAAGTTTCCATCATAGAGAAGTACAGCTTTCAGACTTCGTTTTGAGAAATCGATAAACAAGCGCCACTCTACTGGATCATGATTTAAAGATAAATGGTTGAAAAGTCCATCAATATCACAGCAAAAGCAGAGTGGGCCATCTACAGAAAAACATGGTTGAAGAACCTTATTCCTTTGCCCAAAGTATGTTATACGAACAATTGATTGCAGCAGATTCTTCTCATTCAGTATTGATGCCAGCAACTCAGCCTTATCATTTGAGAGGGGCAGATCATTCAGTCCAGCCCGAGAAAACTTCTTGGGCTCAAAGTCGCTGTCATCCGGAACGCAATCTTCGTCAGCGCTATTGTGACTTTCAGAGCTGGAACTGGCAGCATTTCACAGTGAGGGACAAGCTGCATTCCAGAATCCAGGCTTGGATACACAATTTGTGCTTGTTCTTAGTTGAATATCCTGTGACATTTATTTTGGAAAAATAACAGTCTGTCAAATAGTCTTTGGACTCTCTCCAAATCATGGGAATGGCGAATGACATGGATGTCTTCCGCTTGTTGTACAAGTCTCGTAGACTACTTGAGCAGGATGTGCAGATAACGTGCGGCGCCCATGACTCGTTTTCGTCTGCCAGTCAAAGTATAGCTTGTAAAGTTTCTTGATCTCAGATGTGATTGTATGCTTCTGGGCTTTCGCACTAAATGCCCAGCAGACATAGAAAAATAAATAAGAACCAGTTCTGCACTGTCGAGACATTTCAACAATACAAAAACAAATGAGGAAATCATTGCATGCTCTTTATAGGACACACTATACGACGATGAAGTATTTCATCAGCCACATTCTGATTGGATAAAGTGAGATGAAATCCTTGGAGATGTTTCATCAGAAAAATCGTTATTGGTTAAAGTTTGATGATGAAATACTTGCACATATTGTATTACATACAAATAAATCTTTGTTCAAGTTGAAGACAATTTTCATCCGAGCTGTTATGCACTGAAAAATTTATTTGATTTAATGTTGTTGTTTTTTTGTTAATATTAAATAGGACTAATATCGTTTTCATTTACGTGAAGCCATTTCTGTCATATAGGGTTTTTCGTGTGACCACAATGATCTGATATGGAAGGGTTTATTTCTTCAAGTCGGACGCCCTTTCTGAGGCTAAACAACAAGGAAAGTACACTCTGAAACCTCTTCAAAAGAATGTGAAATGTACGTCGTCGTTTGCCAAGCACGAGCTGGGTCGAAGTCGAGTTGCTTAAGCTCGCAGGTATACTAACAGAATTAACAACTGCAACACCATCGACCCTTGGATCTTACAGAGAAATCAAGGACTATTTTTTTAAGATGGTAAATATGCACTTAGGTTTACATATCTCATCAGATGACTAACAATCCAACCTTCCCTTCCCATGCGTAAATTATCATATCCATGACATGATATACTACTAAATCAAGCTAGAATGTTTAGCCGCGTTTCAAGCAAAACATAGACTTTCAGACGAGCTTTGAGCAAAGACAAAGCCTTTTAGTAGACTGTAGCGAAGGGCATTCACGGTCCTACAAAAATTTCACTGCAATTGACTATTATCAGTTATTATTAAAAACGGGTAAATCTTTAAGGTGAAAATCGTCATTATAAATGAAATATTTCTTCACTAATTCCACTATACTAACGCGCACTGCTGAAACAATACCCCTCCTTGCATTTATGGCCACTTCTGGTACTTATACCAGAAGAAATGCTCACTTGAACTCCCAAGGGACTTAACAAATCCGCTGGAATTTTTAGTCTTGAACAATCTGAGGCATTTATCCCAGTCAGGTCAAATTCCTGCCTCTGATTTGGAATGAGGCTTTCGGATCTGCAAACCAAATGTTGGGGATTCTAAGGGTTTTGTAGTGTTTACTATAACACTTACAAAAAGTTGAAATAATTGTTCGTTTCATGACAGCAAAGTATCTTCAAATATGTAACCCTGTCTTATGAATATGCTGCTTGTTGTTTTAATGAAATAATTAGTTAAGCGAACACAAGGCTTTGCATTAAGCTAAAAATGAAATGAAAAAAAAACCTTGCTCACATTAACTGTAAAGAAAATAATAATTTAGATCGTGCAGCATTTGAATTGCTGGGTTACAGTTTTAAAACATAAAAGAAATGATCTATCCCTTGCTGTTGGGGAATCAATCAACACAAGACTCGTGAAAAAAAAGTTTCTCAGCCCGGACTAGTGTGGTCCTCACATATATCTTGTTGGTTACAGACTGTAAACAAGGCTTCGATGCCTAGCAGTTTTGTATGTGAGTACGAGAACCAGGCCCCCAACTCAAGCCATCATGGCGAATTCTCTGGGTGTTACAGATGACATTGAAAACTACTTTCAAAGAATTGAAAAGATTGGTAAATAATTAAAGAAATCAATATCTATATAGAAAATTAGCAACAGTACTACATTGTCCTTTGAATTCTTCCTGGTAATTCATTAGGTCAGGCTGGTTACCCACCCCTCGTCGATTGGTAATGTGTTGTTAGTCCTGTCGCAAACATGAGATGTCCATACACAAAGACAAAAGAAGCAATCTAATACATCATGTACCCTTAAACAACTCTTCGTGGTTATCCAACTTGTGCTCACAGGAAATAGTAAAGACTACGATATAGTACAATACAATAAACAGAATACAATACTGTACAATATAATAAATTATGTATAATGCGATAGTTTTTGTGGTTAAATAACGAATGTGCGCAGGAGATAGTAAAGAGTAGATAATTATAAGCGAGAAAATGCAAACGCACATGTGCCGGTATTTGTCCTGAATTAAAACTTCCCTGCTACAATTATGATTTCAAGGTCTTGTCTAGATCCAAGATGAATTCCCCTTTTAGATTTAAGTACAGGTAATTTTCCAGGACTTGAGTCTTCCTTAAAAACAGCAAAAAATGCAACAATGCAAAAATAAATGGTAAATTCAAAATTAACTTTTCAAATCCTCTATTTTAGAAATCGTCAGATGCGATGGTGTATATATATATATATATACACACCAATAGGAAGAAAAAGAATGTAATAAAATAAATACCAATAAATCAGTACATGAGTTAGGTATTGCTGGAAATTAATCAAAAGGCAATTCAAAAATGTATTTACAAAAGCGGTTCATTAAATAACTCAAATACTTGTTGACGATCAAGTACAAAATACTATTTACAACAATGCTGCAGTTTTCCACTTTTGTAAACAAATTTAAATAAAAATCTCGAACTCAAATGGTCCATGAAATAAAATAAAGTCCTTTCAAACAACAATCTTACATAACAGGAAGTGGGAATCATCAGAAGCGGGAATCATCAGAAGCGGGAATCACCAGAAGCGGAAATCACCAGAAGCGGGAATCACCAGCTAAAGACGTTAAAGTTAGTTAAAGCCACAATTTTCTGGAAATGCATCTGACGAATTAATATAACCAAGGCAGCGAAAATAAAAGTGATTTAAAAAAAACCTTAAGTATCATTACGCAGTGTCTTAACGAGACATCATTGTTATAAATTTTCATTGTTGACAGGTACCTTATCTTGCGTGGACGTCGAAAGACCGGGTCCACAACTTCTTGCCCCT
>RDPX01000521.1:79235-98232 GCA_003991215.1 Morbakka virulenta | reverse complement strand
AAAAATAGTAATAGTAATAGATAGTAATAGTAATAGTAAAAGTAATAGTAAAAGTAATAGTAATCGTAAAAGCAATAGTAATAGTAATAGTAATAGTAATAGTAATAGTAATAGTAAAAGTAATAGTAAAAGTAATAGTAATAGTAATAGTAATAGTGATAGTAATAGTGATAGTAACAGTAATAGTGATAGTAATAGTAACAGTAATAGTAATAGTAATAGTAACAGTAATAGTAATAATAATAGTAATTGGAGTATTCATTTACATCAGCACTCACGTAAAGTCCGCAAAACATTAGCACAATCGTCATGTTGATATTCATCTGCCAAATCATATGGAGTTCGTCCATGAATATCCAACACATCATGCTTTGCTCGGTTTGCTAAAAGCCATTTTACACATTCGAGATGGCCACTGAAAACAAAATAAATCAGAACTTGTCAACAAACTAATATTTAACATTCAATATTTCGAGGTAATACTAAACAGGGTTCAGAAAGGTGACGCCAAGAGTCAAGAAATAGACTGATATTGTTGGGCACAAGATCACTCTTTTGAATGGGAAAATGAACAGATTATAGAAATGGAAACCATAAGAATGAACAAGAAACAGAAAAAGAAACAATCTATTCTCTACAGCACAACAATCAATCACATCAACAGTATATCTTACACTTGAACGAAAATATGACTCCCATTGCATCGAGAAGAGTTTTTAAAAAAAGTTGACTTCATTGCGTGTAGTGATAAATTGTTGGAAAAATAGTAGCAGTTCTTGCGTTTTAATACCAATCAAAAAGTGAGCCGAGTCGCAGAAAAAAAAGTTAAAAAAACTTGTACAGATTATTAACAAATGTTTTATTTTCAGCTATTTGGTTTCAAACCCGCTTTAAGGAGATGGCAGAGGCTGTCGGAAACGCTTGACTTTTAAGTCTTAATTCTCTAGACCAGGGGTTCTTAACCTTTTCATGACTCCAGAACCCCCATGGATTATCCAATATGGCCCCACACCCCTTCATTTGACTGTCGAAATAATAATCAGTATTCCTCATATTAATTGCCAGTATGACTATCAAATATGTCAACAACAGAAAGGAATAAATGTAAGAGCTTTATCATGTCATGAGTCGTAAGCTTTGTCTGAGCTTCGTTTCGAGAGATACTTCTCCCATCGTCAGGCTACTGAAATTATAAGATACGGCTATTTTAGAAAAATAATAAATAAATAATTATAGACAAAGAAATCAACACAACAACAACAAAAATAAAAGAAACAATCCATTCCTTGCAATGCAGCAATCACATCAACAGTATATCCTACACCCATCCAGTAATATGGCTTCCAGCACTGAAGAAAGAAACACAACATAGGTATGGCGCCACTTCCCGAAACAACTCCAGCCCTGTCTACACTCACGTCCGCACTACCAAAGTACAAAAATAGTTGTATCTAATCATTTCAGTAGCCTGACGATGGGAGAAGTATCTCTAGAAACGTAGCTCAGAAAAAGCTTACGACTCATGACATGATAAAGCTCTTACATCTATGGCTTCCTCTGAGTCCATAAAGTTCAGAATTTTCAAGATTATTAGGAAACAGAAAGGAACATGAAATAAAAGATTATAAACCAATAATTTTTCAATATCTCGACTACATAACACCGACTTTTACTAATCTAGTGACTTAAGTGCTTTTGTTTTTGTGCAATCAACGCATGGAATCAGAGCACAGTTACTGACAAAGCTACTCGCATGTCATCTGACACATCGAGTCGATTTCTCCACTTTGATTTCAAATTTACTAATGCAGAGAATCCTGTTTCACATAGATACGTAGTTGTGAAAAGATCTAAAACATTTATTGCCCTTATTCCCAAGCTTGGGTAAGCTAGGATTTGCTCACACCCAAACTGCTTGACATCCATTCTAGCCATTTCGAAATTGGCCTTCATTCTTAGGTCTTCTTGAAAGTCAATGAAATCATCAGTCGCTGGATCATTTTCAGGCAATCTCGATCTATCAAACGAGAAAGGGTTTTATCTCCAAACAGATTCCATGCTAAGATCATCAATATCCGAAAAGTAACACTCCAAATTTCTACTTGGAGCTTCGTTAAAGTATTTCTTTATTTCTTGAAATATTTCTACAAATAGTGTTTTACCATCTGCAATAAGGATATTGTGAAGGATTGGAAAGTTTGCCAGGTTTCCGCTTTCAGCACGGCGACTCCAGATAGGCAATTTCCTTGTAAATGCGACAACTTTCCCCCTGGCTTGAATAATATCAACATCCCTCCCCTGCATTGATATGTTTAGATCATTGAGGAGACTGAAAATATCTGCCAAATATCCCAGGCTAACAATAAACTGTTGATCTTCAAAATGATCGACTAGGGGGGATTGTTGATGCTTGAGGAATTCGACGATTTCATTCCGAAGTTCTACTACACGCGATAAAACACGGCCATGACTAAGCCAACGTACCTCTGTGTGGTCCAGTAACACACTGTGTTCAGTTCCAATTTCATCACAAAATTTTTGAAATAATCGATGCTGCAATGCACGTCCACGAATAAAGTTGACTGTTCGTTCAACTATCCCCATAAATTCCTTACGTTTCTTTGGCAATGTTTTGGATGCCAGAGCTTGGCGATGTAAAACACAGTGTGTGCTGCACACACGTGGAGCTTTTTCTTTGAGCATAGCAGATTTTGTGCCAATCATGGCAGGAGCTCCATCCGTACAAATAGACCCAATCAAATCCCATGCCAACTGATGGTGATCAAAGAACGATTGGACCAGCTGGAATACGTCTATTAGTTTGGTTGCTGTTTCGAGCCGTTCATAGAATAAAAACTCTTCCTTGGTGTTCTTTTCATGTACATAGCGTACAAATACAAGCAATTGACTGTTGTTTGGAACACCACTTGATTCATCGATCTGCATGCTGATTTTCGCAGGACTTTGTTTAATGTCAATGAGAACTTGGGTTATTATGTCCTGACTTGTGTCTTTTATTCTCTGGTGTACAGTGTCGTTGGACAAAGGCACCTGACTTAATTTCTTTGCCGTATCCTCTCCCAGCACGAGTTTTGCCATCTCCAGTGCACAACGTTTCACGAGGGTCTCCCCAATCGTGTGCGGCTTCTTTGCTTTGACAATCATGTACGACACTTTGTAGGAGGCTTCCAAAAGAGTTTTCCAGGAGCAGCAAAACCATGTGAGGAAAGAGTTGCTTTCTGATCATAACGAACTCTTTTCAGCTTAAAATCATCAATCGATGTACCAACATGATTTATGTGTTTGCTTTTCAGATGATCCCTCAGTCCTGATGGCTTCAAATTTCCATTGCTAAGTACCGAATCGCAAATCATACACTGGGGTCTTTCAGTTTCATCTCGTTCTCTCATACAGGTGAAGCGAAAACCAACATATGAATCATCTCACTTCCGTTTTTTGACAAACGACACTTTGTAGAAAATTAGTGGAAGGCAAAAATAAAAACAAAACAAAAAGTACTGTGCACACAATGGTAGTCAAATACAGACTGAATGGCGGAGCTCAGTCTCCGGCTTTATATACAATGCAAACACGCTTCTAGAATCTTCGAAATACGTACATTAACAATAACGAGTAAATACACGCTTGTTCATTAAATCCACACGTATTCAATTTAAATATTAAAATGAAAACATTAATTTAATATTAAAAGTTGTAGTAAATATAAACGTGCATATTTAAATACATGTATTTGCAGAAAATGACCAATTTTCTCAGAGTTTCTGGAATGTTCTAGATTCTAAGAATATTCTATCCCGTTCCACCATTCACGTACTGCCCAAGTAAAAATTAATACATTTAATAAAATATTTACCAGTACCCAGAGATCGACTCCCATACCCCTGTCATCTGGTTCATATACCCCCAAGGGATATGGATACCCCCGGTTAAGAACCCCTGCTCTAGACCATTAAGACTATTTCTATTTCATTTTCCTGGAGAATGAAGGCTGGTCCAGGGAATAAGGAGTAGTAGTTTTAATTTCAGCAAACAAAACACTTAGTGAAAGAAGAAATATCAATGGCTCGAGCGATTTAGAGCTCTAAGGGCATCTTGCCACATTTACTGTACGACCAGTAAAGGAAATACCGTTTTCAAAATGTAAGAGACAAGTTGAAAGGAAAGGCTAAAGTAAGGTCTTCACAACAAAGCAAAATAAAAGCAAAACAATAAATTACTTGAGGTTTACTGAATACTTATGCAGACACAAGAGAGCGTTGATGATTCTTGTGGTAGCATGGACAAAGAAGTGCAATTGAATTGACCAAGACGTTGTTTGGCATGAACAGCGATGGGGCAGAGGAATTACTCTTGAAGATGACAGGACAAAGCTTGTGTGGGACTTTGAGTTTCACCTGCGCAAGACAGCATCCTCGTGACGACCGGATTTGATCCTTGAAATGAATGAATATGGTGTGCCTGAAGCAACAAAATATTGATGCGAAGAGAATGGAAAAATTGACCAAATATAGACTATTGGCGTTCGAAATAAGAGAAAGGTGTCCTGGTTACAGTATTACTGTGATCTCAGTAAAAATGGGTGCACTAAATGGTGGCACGAAAGAGTTAAGGATTGTTCATAAAAAATGTTTGAAAATCATGAAGTGGTGAGCAAAATTGGAAGCAAAATGCAAAGGAAGGTGTTAATGGACAGCGAAAATACTGTTGGTAGGATCATTTCTGGTGTTATAAAGGAGAGGAAAATAACTAATTTATGTATTTTTGTGTTGTTTGTTAACTTCCAAAATTTGGTGGTTAAATTTTATTTGGCTAATTGTATGTATTTAACTAGCTATTGAAAAGAATAATAATAAAAGGAATTTTTATACAGGATAACCTATGAATGCACCTTTATCTGTAGAATCCTGTTCCTAGAGTTAGATCAAAAGTAAATAATTCTCTTATCACTCTAGTAATTTAAGTCTATTATAGTCTTTAAAATATTGTATGTCAACGATCTGTTCATTTTGATTTAACCTCGTTTTAGTGATAACATAGAACCTACCACTTTTGTCACGCAGTCGTTTTTCTGTTGTTTTAGAACCTGTGAAATGAACTTGTTACCTGTGATTAAACGTTTAGAATTAAAATATGTCTATCAGTAGTTTTTCCACTGCCAACAGGTCATCATCATCATCATCATCATCATCATCATCATCATCATCATCATCATATTTGGTTTAACGTCCGTTTTACATGCTAGCATGTGTAGGTCATGCTCTCTTCAACGAAAGATGAATAGTTCTCAATATTAGGAAAGGGATTTAACTGAGTATATTCTCTCGTGTAACGAATACAACAGGGCGTCAAGTTAGAGTAATTCATCGTGTGTATGAACGTCGTACAACGCAAAATATAATTTTTCGCAAACAAGGATACAGAAATCCTCTGATGAGGGAAGACGACGACATGTTAGTTCACTTTAACCAGCATCAGGTGATCGCAACACAACTTGCCGCAGTAGGTAAGTTGTGTTGCGTGTTGCCACAAGAGAAAATGTGGTATTGTGGTTATCTTAAGAGTGAAACGCGAGGCTCTTGTATGTGCTGCCCAAGAGCAGGCTATTAGAACAAAGTATATCAAGTATAGAATTGATAAAAGTGATATCCAACTTACTTTTACAATGTGTGGATAGAGAGAAGAGACAATGCAACACATAGTTAGTATATGTGTATGTGAAAAGCTTGCACAAAAAGAGTACAAGAGAAGACACGATAATGCTGCAAAGAAAGTCCATTGGGATCTTTGCGAGAAAAGTAGACTGAAGCATCAAGAAAAGTGGTATGAACATACTCTTAGAGGGGCTGTCGAAAATGATGATGTCAAATTTCTCTGGGATATCAATATACAGTGTGACAATGTTATAGAAGCTAGATGGCAAGACATTGTCTTGATTGATAAGAAAAAGAGAAGTTGTATCATTGTGGATATTGCAGTGCCTGCTGATGGAAGACTTTAGAAAATAAAGGAAGTTCAAGTAGTGTCAATAGGAGCCCTTGGAAGTGTAACAAAAGGATTTGAGAAGTGGTTTGAAAAGATTGGTATTCCATGTAATATTGAAGATATACAAAAAACTGCCTTGCTAGGAACAGCCAGAATCCCAAGAAAAGTATTGGAGATGTAATGAAGGAGAAGGTCTTTTGCTAGCCCTTGGTCATTTGTTATGACTCGCCTAGTAAGAGTATCACAGTAATAAGATCAGCCAGAGCATAAGCTTAATTGTATAAATAACAACAATAATAATAATAAAATTTAAAAAAATAGAAATAATAAGAGATGTAGGAAGACTCTGGGGCTTGCGAAATTTGTAAATGGTATCTGTTGTGATAGGAGCTCTGGGGAGTGTTAGTAAAAGGTTTCGGAAATGGATTCAAAAACGGGAGATTGAGCACAATATTGTAGATATGCTGAAAACCACCTTGTTAGGGGCAGGAAGGATAATACGAAGAGTACTAGTAATGAAATAAGTGGAAGAATGAACATTATTAGCTTCAGGTCATTTTTTATGACACGCTTAATAAGGAGATATGACAGCAATAACATCAGGGAGATGATAACAGTTTTTCAAAATAACAATAATAATAACAAAAGGGTCCGACGTTCAAGAAAAGGAGCAGGTATGGGAACTTTTACTCAGTGTGCTTAAGTCCTATGATTGAGTGAATTGGGAAAGAGTGCAGAGGGAGGTGGTATGTCGACTCAGGTTGCACACAGCATACGTGTTGTTCAAAAGATTAATCTTGTGAGTTATAACACAAGAAATATACAAGAAAACGTTAGAATGGCCAAACGTTCTGTTGTTCGTGGTAATGAAGTTGGCACTTCAAGGAGATCCAATCCAAAGGTAAATAAGAACTTTAGAATTAAAAATGTCCTGCATGTACCAGATGACAGAACCTTATTTCTGTGCATAGGTTCACATAAAAAGGCACTAATGTAGCATTCACTAAAGGTCAGTAGGATTTCAGAAAAGCAGATAATAACATATTGTGTTCAACAGCTAGAATCTAACAGGGATATTCACAGTATCAACTTCACGGTTCTGTGATGAGAGATTAGGAACAAGTATCTGTTGCTGAAAATGAATGCGACTTAGAATTGTTGCACCTGTTTGTTTGGGTAGCCGACTCGTGACGTATTTCCCCAAAATGGAGGAAGTAGACCTTCTCAGGTGTTGCAGATTGTGCATTCAGATGTATGTGGACCAATGCCTGTCAAATCTTTGGATGGTAATAGGTATTTTGTTACCTTAATTGATTACTTTTCGCGTTACTTTGCAGAATATTTTATTGAGAAAAGAATCAAGCGTTACGACTTTCAAAGAATATGTCAACATCGCCGAAAGACAGACTGAAAAAAAGGTAAAAGTAATTAGGTCAGATAATGGGTCTAACTATTTCAACAAGAACTTTGACCTTTACCTTTAAGAGACTGAACTACTAAGGCAGTTTACAATACCTTACACACCTCAACAAAATGGTGCTGCAGTGAGAAAGAATAAGACTTTTCTGAAGGCATCTCGCTCCACGATGCAGTTTGGAGGACTCAAAAAAACATTCGTGGTAAAACTGTCTTAATAGCAACTTTTGTGCAGAATCGGTGCACTACAAAGGGAATTGAACAAGTGGTACCACAGGAGGCATTTTTAGAAAGACTTCAGCGAGAGATTTTAAGGCTTTTGGTTGTGATACATGTGTACATGTACCAGAAAAAAAGCGTAAGAATTTAAATGCCAAGAGTGTAAGGCACATCTTTCCTGGATGCAGTAGTAGACTGAAAGGTTTTAAATGTTTCATTCCTAGAGGAAATAAGACAATCGCTGGCAGAGATGCAAAAGTTTGTTGAAGGCAGTCTTGTAGTACATTCTAGTGTGAATAGAGAAACTGTTAAGTACAAGGAGGTGAGTGAGAGTTTGGACAGTGGGATTAGTCTGGGTGAAAATAAGTGTTGCACTGTGATTACCTCAATTTTTGCAAAATTCCATAAAATAAAAATAAAAATCTAATTGGTCGTCAATACCCGCATGAACAGTTTCAAGGAATACAATATACTGTAACTATTAGATTAAGCGCACGGTGCGCTTAAATAATTCTGGGGCTCTAAAGGGTGCGCTTATTAAGGGGTTGCGCGTATTTGAGGGAATACGCTTATTGGAAATGTCAGTTAACTTATAAAGCACTAAATGTCTAAATATCAACGTCGACATTCATCAAGTTCAAAAGTGAACTTGACAAATACAAAGATATCTGTAAACATATGAACATTGTGATTTACGCACATGATGTTAAAAACATAATTGAATATGCTCACTAAAATATATGTTTTTTAGTGCTTTTATTCTTGACCTTCAATTTTTTTACTTTAAAAAAAGGATGCGTTGTTGAAAAGAATATCTGCCAAAGAGGGTGCGCTTAATTGAGGCAGCTTATTAACTTTTTGGGGTTCCAAAAAGTTAATAAGCGTGTTTATTTGAGTAGGGTGCGGTAAATCGAATAATTCCGGTAGCATTGTCGGTATCCAAGAAAATAACAACAAAATCTTCGGATTAATACTTGAAGATCTCAATCGCAAATACGAGATGCTGCAATACATACCTCATTGCTGCAAGATGCAATGGCGTAAAGTTATCTACTGTTTTGCACCCCAAGGAACATCCCATTGCGGCCAAGATCTATACCAAGCAAACATAAAAATGTGAAGAAATATTATTTATTATTATTTATTTATTATTCATTATATTTTATTATTATCAAGCTTGATGATGATGATTATTATCATTATCATTACTAATGTTGATTATAAAAGAATTCTAACAAAAATTACAGAGACAACTATCAGGTGTTCGTATAACAAATATAATCACCGACTCAAGAATTGGGCTTCAACGGAGCTGCTTCTTTTTGTATCAAAGTAAGCTCATGTATATAAAAATGTACAAGAATTATCAAGGCTTTATATATCCAGAAAACTAATCAAAACACCATAATTCAATGTTACAAAGACGGTTTGCATGTTAAATGGAAACAACTGCCATTAAATAAACGATTATATTGTTACATAGAGGACAATTACTTCTTTAATGTCTCTATTCTGTTATCTTTTGTGTATTGTTACATACGTTTTGTAACATTTAGTTATGATATTTTGATTAGTTTTCTGGATATATAAAGCCTTGATAATTCTTGTACATATTTACCGTATATACATTCTGAAGAAGGTATGTGAATACTGAAACATGTAAATGGTGATAAGGTTAAACTATCGTGTTTTTTACAAAATGTTTATCTATATTCGTGCTGAATCGCAATTTTGGACATTTCATATTTCTAGTGTTTCGTGCGAGATCAGGCAACAATACAACAAAAAAAAAGTCAAATGTTGCAATGATATTGAATTACGAAACTTTGAAATCAATTTTTAACTATTTAATATAATTCCAAATTTTTAGGAATTAAATATGACTCTCTCAAACAAAAATTGCGTGTTGTTCTCATTGTATGGTACATCATCTCGTGGTGATAATCATTTCAAATTTCGTTGCACAAGCTCAGGTTCAAGTCAAATGTTCATTCTTTTTTTATCTCAACATGAACAAAGCCAAATAATCAAGATAAAAAGGGAAAGAAAACAAACAAACAGAAAAAATGCTAAAAAAGAAAGTGGCTGGATGTACTGTCATTAAAAGGTTTAATTAAGGATTGACTGAAAGTACTTTTTCAATATTTCTTTAACATTTCAAACTAAAAATCGTATTTCATTTTAATGGGAAGCTCTTTGGACAAGTCCTGGAAAATCATATACAAATCTCGATTTTGGTAAAAGAAGGCGATTTCTGTTGATTCGAGCGTTTGATGGTATATGACATATGTTAAAGTGGCTCAAAAATCGCTATTGGGAGCGAAATGGGATACCTCATCTAGCACATCACACCGCAGCAAGGCCACCTCAAGTATTCACCCAGCTTTGTAGGAAATCTAGCAAGAAATAGGAATCTTCAACTCCATCTTCAAAAACGATAAACGGCAGTCGTTCCTAATGGCCATCTCTTGTATCATTACCATCACCTGTTCTTTGCTTCCTGGTCTCTCAGTTCAACTCTTCTGTCATATTTTTCCGTTATTTACAAGTAGGTACATACAAATAGTTCCAAAAGAAAGAAAATTTTATACAAAATCTCATTATTTCAAAATGACCGCGTTTTCAGAGTCAAATTGGTGTCGTGTCCCAAAATTTTTTGGTCCGCTGCTGTTCCGTCGAATGCCATATCGAAAAAAGTGCACTTAATAAGCGCCATCTGTATTGGCTTGATAGTTCGATGATGGTCACCAGTTGCTATGGAAATTCAAATACACAACAAATTAGAACCAGACCTGTCTGCTTTAAAGCTCCACCAGCTACAGAATTAACTGGAACATTAACACAACTGAGAGTTTCTGAATCAGTTACGGGGATTCTTCCCTTACCGCTTCCACCTGTCCTTAAGATGGGTTCTGTACCTTTAACTACCATGGTGGCATCTGTTGAGTCAAAGTCCAAAGGGGTCTGATCGTCATTGAGGATCAGCTGATCAGAAATATTATGTCAACTTACAGCTTGAGCTATCTCTTGTAGAAAGTCAATGGGAATTAATTCCCAGATTGCAAGGGTAACCTTTGGTCTTGAAGTGGTAACCATTCTTCAAACCATATTCATACGTTTGTAGCGGTAAAAAATCCATCCATGGGTCAAATTCAAATTAAGACACGATTCATACTTTCATATTTGAATTCATCCAAAACCATTAATATGGTATATAATATTGATATTGCTGCCTGCTTTACATAAGCACAGGATAAACTTAAGTTCAGAGTCCAGTTCCGTGCGGAGTGATAGTGGTCGCCCACATCGTAATTGCAATACCTGTTAACCAATCAGAAATGTTTTGGTTGTTTTAGTGTTTGAAAATTCTTTGCGATATTCTTAGAGCCATCCAAAGACAGCGCTTTTAGATAAATTTGGAGACTGCACTTTACTACAGCACGAGAACGACCAAGTATGCTGGTATATTTGATGGTCATAAGCTTGTCCTCTTTTTTTGGACGTGACTCCTCTGGTTTTCTTTGAGTTGGTAACAGAAATTGTTTCCATGCGAGGGATTCTTCTCGTGAAAATAAGCCTGAATAAGTAATCACTAATTACTCGTCTTTAGTTATCCAAAATTTCTCGCTCCTCAGTATACGAAAGCGTTTGTACTCCACACGTTTCACATGGATGATATTTCAACGAAAAAAATCGAATATCTTAAGGTTGATTTCGCTTACTGTATCACAATGACTTCATTTGTAGAAAAAATCTGATTAAATGGAAAACGGCTTTTGGAATATAAACACTACAATCGTGATACATCAACCCATTGTTCTTAATTGCATAGAGATACTAAGATTATTTATATCAGACAAAACCAAAATGTCGATTTCAATAACCTACACATTTACTACTGGCATGAAAGGCTTTAACGTGTACCGAGTTGAACGTATGCCTTATTTAAAACAAAATATCAACTATAAAAAAGATCTTATAAACTCCTCTGACAGCTTTGCTGTTGCCGGAAAAGGCGTGAAACCTGGAAAAATATGTGAAATACCTGTAAGTCATATATATATATATATATAAATATAAATATAAATATAAATATAAATATAAATATAAGTGAACCGCTATGTCTAGTATGCCATAACGGAGGGAGCTAAATTTTGTGCAACAGTGAGATCAGTGTCTGTGCAGTCTTCTCCACTGAAGAAAGGTGTATTGGAAATAATTATCACAATGAAAGTAAGATGGGAAAATAAAAGAACAATGGAAGTTTAAAAGCGTCACGTGGGTAAAGTATCGTGCCCAGATATGTGCAATAGTTGGATGATTCTACAGATATCCTTTAACATATTGATAATCATTAAAATGACAGTGTGGAAAGTAATGTAGAATTAAAGGTTGATTGAGTATTGAAATATAGTACTTTTTTCAAATAAGTGTTTTTACTAATCCGTACTGCTTATTTATTCTTAGAAATTTCGGAATTATTTTCACAAAATTAATATCCGCTAAATTAACTATGATAGAAAATTAAGTATTACTTTAAAAAACGCGTATATAAATATAAGGCGCCATAAAATTAACACGAAAGCAGGCAATTCGAGTTAATTTTACGACTCGTTATTTCCTTGTAATAAGGCAAAATGTAAAATATTAGAAATATTTAAAAATACCATCAAGCAATTGACATGTCCATTCATGGCAGCTACGTGCATTGGCGTATATCCGGTTGGAGTTTCCTTCATAAGGTCAACACCACAAACGCTTAGCCATTTCATTAACTCCAGATGTCCTTGCGATGCTGTAATATGTATGGGACTCCAACCCCTTTCATCCAAGAGATTCTTCAAATCTGGCGAAGCCATGATCATTTGTTTAACTTTATCTGTATCTCCAACTTCACAAGCATGATGAATAGTGTCTCCTAATGAAAGCGGAAAATATTCGCGTTATTCTTAAATCATGATCCAAAGCAACAAATTCGACTGGTCTAAAAGTACTATGACTATTTAAATCATCATCACTCATTATTATCACGATTATCAACTTCACAGACAAAACTAATTAAATTAACGCTCCTTTCTACGCCCCAACATATTGTTTCAACAGTTTTTTTAATATTTTGTGTTTAATTTTTAATTTTTACTGTTTTTAGGGTTGATACCTGCAACCATTCGACAGTGCTGAGTTGCCATTTCTCCTCTTTGGTAAACATTCAAATTCGTGCATTAACCGATCTTTTTCTTAAGACCTGATCAATCTGCTTCTTGCAGTATCCACGTCTCTAACATATCAGGTTGTGCCCTGTCCTTTCACAAAGTGGATTTTCAATAAAGAGTCTGTCATTTCTAGGAATCGCCCTCCTTCTCGAAAACCTTTTTTAACACTCGTACCATTGTGCTGTTCTTCATATTTATCTACTTTTCCTCAATAAGACCATTTCTGTGACTACTATCTTTTCGCCATATTTTGTGATGCTGCACTGTTAATTCTAACAACTGTTGCTCTTAAGATTGAGTTCAGTCAAAACAGCGCTGCAAGGCCTCTCATGGAATCGTTAATACTGGTTTGATCAAGGCGAACTATCTACTTCTGAACTGCAAATATGCAGGTAGAAGTTTGATATTAAAGAGTTTAATGTGATTGGAAGAGGCAGATCTCCCTTTCACGTGGGAATATTAAGAGGTGAAACAAAGCCAATTTTTATCACGTCTGCTTTGTCGATTAAAACAATTGGTATCTGGTCTTCAACTGTTTTATAAAACCATTCACAAAACTTGAGGAGCCGTATTCGATGAAAGGTAGCGGTTTAAAATGTGATATTCTTGCACGAAGATTCCTTAAGATTGTTTTGGAATGTGGGCTTTTTTACTTTTCCTCTCGTTTACAGTTACTGATGCGTTAGAAAACGTTTGCATACAAAACATAATAAATAGCGATATCGCCTTAGGAACTGCACTGATAATTCTAGAAACCATTTTCTAAAAACCGTGTCTTGATACTGATTCACACAAATTTCGGAATCGGGTGTACAGTCCTAACGCTAATTGTGTTCTCCGTAAATGCTTTCTAACAAAACCAAGTTAAATAAAATTCGGCCTGACTTTAGCAAAGCTTACATGCAAAAGCAGCTTGTAATGTTATACAGGAAAGAAAAAAATTCAAAAGAAACGCATGGGAACCATGAAAAGCAAGTACAAACGGTCAGAAAGGAGCTAGCTCTCCGGCTATTTATCAATCAGCGTAGCATTAAAAGGCAAAATAAGACATTCCAATCTATTAGGTCGTCATCAAATCTGCCTGTCTGAAGGTTTGGTAAGTTACAACGTTGTGTTTAATCCTTTAACGCTACAGTGATCTAATGATACTTGGTGAGACAGTTCTTATCTTAGTTTTTTGGCTATAAAAGGGTGTCAGTCTACTACGCAGATGTGATGTAAGCAAAGGCAAATTTCGGGATCACCTCCGATGTGGAAAAAAATTACGTTTACTTAACCCACAGACACCCAGCGAAAGAGTAGGGATTACAAGGGGTGCCCAATGCATATTTGAATCTATAAATATGAATTAAGTCTTCAATCTCAACCACTGTTTTCAGGAAGATTGCGTTTGTAGCTGACATCAAAGCGCTGCTCGAGACGTACAAAAAATATTCTTTGCTTGACGGTCACTTTGTATATTTAGGATTTTGGGGTTAACAAAATAAATGCACAATGATTTCAAAAAAATCAGAAACAGCCAGGATTCTGCAACATAAATAAAAATTAAAAACAGGGCAACAAGAAACATGGAAGAAACAAGTACGCAATGCAGAAGAAAAAAATGACTGCAGAAAATCGAGGGAACGAAGGCAACTTGACTAAAGGTACAGGTCTCACCAGTGATGACATTCTAAATAATCCCACCCACTCTACATCGGCTCTTGAAATATTACCCACTAAGATCACACCATTTTTTCGTCTTCAGAATAATTATAATAGTCAGATAAGAGAGGTGGTAGAGAGATAAACAGCAAGACTGTTGTGGTGAAGGTTTGTTTTCAGAAAATGCATAGCATTTTCAGAGATCGTAAGTTAACAATGCAAACCAAGTTAGGAGTTTTATATTGGTATGTATTCCCAATCTTAAAGTATGGCTACGAATGCTGGACTACCTTAGATACCATGCAGATAAATTTGAAAGTGGCTTAGTTGTGGATCTTGTGTCCTATTGAAACTTGAAAAAAAGAAGATCATAACAGAAGAGTTACGCCGTCGTTCACAGCGATGATGTCGTCAAAAGGCTGTAAAAAATGCTTCCGAAGTTGTCCAGGTCAATCTCAAAATCATGCAGCAAAAGGCAAGCTAAAAATCAATAACATTAACTAAATAAACCATTAACCGAGGGAAAAAAATAGTTGTGGTCGATGTATTTAGTTTTTTTTAATTCCACAATCCTCAAGGGACCGAAAAAAAGAGTTCACATGATCCTCTCAATCTTTTTTCCGTTCCCATCGGAATTGGAAAAATCGGAAGTTCACCTGCAATGGTAGCAGAGAATTTTCATCTTTTGAGGTAAAAAATCATCAAAACGTTAAAATTAATTTGTAAAAAAAACAATTATAAATAAATGATTAATGACTAACAAATAAATGAAGAATAATTCTGTAAAAAATTTAGTAGTTACCTGCTGCCACTGTTGGTGGAGGTGACTGTGGTATTGCTTCTTTTTCCTTCAATTTCTGTTCTTCCTGACTCGCTTTCAAACCGGCTTTGAAACCTGCAAGGTATTCTTCTTCAGGGGTAGATTTTCCAGAAGTCAGCTAAAACGTAACAAATAATAAATAATAAATAATAAATAAATAATAATAAATAATAAATAATAATAAATAAATAAATAATAATAAATAAATAAATAAATAATAATAAATAATAAATAAATAATAAATAATAATAAATAAATAATAAATAATAATAAATAATAAATAAATAATAAATACTAATAAATAATACATAAATAATAAATAAATAATAAATAAATAATAAACAATAATAAATGAATAATAAATAAATAATAAACAATAATAAATGAATAATAAATAATAAATAAATAATAATAAATAATAATAAATAATGAATAATAATAAATAAATAATAAATAATAATAACGTAATAAAGGTCCTCTTCACTTCTGTGGTAGTCATTACCTCAGTAAAGTAACTTAAAAAAACACGAGAAATGTACAGAAGTAAACAGTGCTCATAAAATAATGCCAAACATTAAGGAAAGCCTGCCCAAAACTAACATCACTTTTCAGGAAGGACCGAGTTACTCCAAACAGGGCACGAGTAAAAATTGATGACTAAAGGCAACTGCCTTATGTAGAAACTTACCTCCAGTCCTAAATACCTTGATGTCAGACTAAAACAGACTCATAAACATATACTTTAAGGGTGACCTTTGGGCCCTTAATGTTTCCACCACGATGTCTGGGACGCAAGCACTATTTTATCGAGAATACCGAGCTCTTGGAACGTTAATTTATTTGTGAATCGTACTTTGTGCATTTTTTCTTGTAAATATCACCATTAAAAATGGCTGAATCCAAGCAATCACTGAAACAAGATATCGCTGTTTCATGAAATGCAGATACAGAGTTAATATTGGATTAAGTGTGCTGCAAAACACGTATACCGCACGTATACACACATATACACACCCGTATGTTTTGTACGTCTTGATAGGTTTTTACCTATCAAGACGTACAAAACCGTAGAAAAACCTTTAAGCCATTAATGCCGTTTCAATTTCTTAAATTGTAATGTTGTCATCACATGTGTTTTTCTAAAAATGCATCGTTTTACATCCTGTAGTATAAACACAACTGTACTGTAAATTCTCGCGTGTTGGTATAGGCACGTTAATATTTAAGTCAAGTGACACAATAGTTTTTTTAAGACCACCATACAAAGCACTATCGTAGAAGGAGGTAAACAAGGGAGACTATGGAACAGATCATTCGACGTCATTGAGTAGACATTGCTCCCGGTGAGAATATACAATAGTATCTATCAATAAATATCAAATCATGTCAAGTTAATTTACAGAAAAACAAAAAACATCAAACGAAACAAAACCGAAACAAAACCGAAACAAAATCGAAGCAAAGTATCATTGAATGTCAAATGTGATGATTATTTTTACCTGGTCTCTATGTAATATGCAAAATTCAAAAGTTAAAAACTGTAAGAAAGCTATTCAATACATTACCACTTTTTTAGACGAATCATTGTTCGAAAATTCAATTTTCTCATCATCCGAGGAATCACTCTTATCTTGACGAGGAGAATTTTCTTTGTCCTCCTTTCTTGTCTCGTCCTTCTCTATTTCCTTCTTCTTACTTGTCTCGTCCTTCTCTATTTCCTTCTTCTTTCTTGTCTCGTCCTTCCCTTTTTCCTTCTTCTTTCTTGTCTCGTCCTTCTCTATTTCTTTGTGCAATGTGCTATCATCATTAAGTCGTAAATCGGCTGTATTCGTAGGTTTTGCACTTTTCACTGTTATAGTTTCATCTTCCTTTACTTGTTCAGGCTTTGTGTTTTCTGTGCTTTTCTGAATAACACGATTTTCATCATTATCTTCATTGTTCTCTTCTTTAGTATCTTCTTCGTCGGAGGATGAGGACGAACTAGAGCTGGTCTTTGATACATATTTAGATCTAGTTTCAGTGGGGACTGGGCTTGATTGTGAAGATATACGTGGAGGAGCGGGCGTTTCTTCTTCATCTGAGGAGCTCCCTGGTGATGAAATACCCTTAAGAGACTCTCTGTCGTCTGAAGTGTGATCAGGATCGTTCACATTTTCAGGTTCATCGTCTACGTCAGAAGCACCGTGACGTTGTGGCTCCTCCTCATCTGACTGATCTGAACTGTGTGATGAATTTTTATTTTCCTGCTCAAATGAAATTCGCACTCCATTTTCCACTCTTTCCGAGGGCATCGCTTGTGTTTGTGGACGATTGGCATCGTTCCACAAATCATTACTCGCGTTGGTTGACACTCTAGAAATAGGTTTTTGTTCTGATTTTTTGCCCTTTAAATCTCCTGTGCTTTCTCTTCTATCTGCTACTGAACTATTTCCATGCATTCTGCGGTTACTAGACACGCTGCTAGCACTATTAGTTAATCGGCGAGATAATACTGCAGTGCTTGGTCTGCTAGATACTGCTTTCTCGTGGCTGTTCGCTTCTCCATTCTTCAAGGGCCGTGAAGGACCAGATAAAGGCCGCTTTTTTTCTGTTAAATCTAGCGAGAGTCTTTTGTAATTAAAATACGTCTTCTCTTTGTGGCCTCCAGAAGATGTAGGAATATCAATTGCTAGAGGAAGACGATATCAAAAAGGGTAATTTGTAGATATTGAAAGGAAAATATTTTGAAGCATCGGCATATCGAATTAAATTTAAGCTACTGAATAATAGATACCAAGAACAATTGGAAATTCATAATAAATTAGAGTAGTTTAAAAATTTTAACATTTTGCTGTTTGCTAACAATACAAAGTGTTGTGAACGGTAGTATTGAAGTTCTGGAAGACCCCTGATTATGTTTTAAGGACTGCCTCAGATGCTTGGGCATTGGACATCTTTTCCTATGGCCACATCATACATACACACAGTTTAAAAAATTTTTTACAAACGCTTATTTTTTTATGGCTCTGATGATTCTGAATTTCTTTTTAGGGCTTGTTATCTTGTAATTAAACGTACTCTTTTAATCTTAAGATAATTTAAACATAGAATGGTGTACACTTTTGTAATAATTAAAAGAAATGACTGTGTACATTTTCATATGCTGTGGCATATGATTAAGAAAATGGCAAAAATTCATAGGCTTTTTCAACATTATAACCCCAAATAACAAAAAATCTCAAGTGAAAACAATAATGATTTCTGACAAATCCATGACATTTAAATGATTCGTCAAAATATTGCTGGCTGATACTTCACTAGTACATGAACTAAACTATTCCACACATATACTGATGATCACTTTCTTAGCCTGACCTCTTTGTTACTTTCTCAGATGTTTAATGTTTTTTCTGTCTCTTATGTTAAGAGCAGGCCTGTAACCATATTGCAAGTAAAGGATAAGGATACTATTGATATGGTTCTAATCAGCAATACAGTACATGGTTACGTTAAGTTTCAGTGCTTTCGATTTCCTTTCACCATCTAATACTGAATTTTCTCTATACTAAAAAACAGCATATGAGGTCATATCTATCTATCTATCTATCTATCTATCTATCTATCTATCTATCCATCTATTTATCTATCTATCTATCTATCTATCTATCTATCTATTTATCTATCTATCTATCTATCTATCCAT
>RDPX01000521.1:57816-77816 GCA_003991215.1 Morbakka virulenta | reverse complement strand
GCTTAGAAGTTATATCACACTGCTATGTGTGTAAAAACTTCAAATTACTGTAAGGATACGAAAGTAAACAGGATGCCTACTTCAGCATTCTGTCGCTTCTGAAGACGTTTGAATTTCACTTCTTATTCTTCGACCATGACAATTTAAAGTAAGGTATACGAGAAAGTAGAATCCTGATTACAAATTTTTACCTGCCGTTAAACACTGTGCAATATGATGTGTACTCGCAAGAACAACAGGAATGTGTGACTTGCTAAAATTTGAATTACAGAAATTTGGATACAACTACACTGAAAAATCACTTATAAGAACTAAAATTACAGCTGAAAAGTGGCTGAAACAAACACAGTCTCATTATTGGTCTAATTTGTATTGCGTTACGTATTGACATACCTTCCACATGTGAATTCAAAAGCCCTGGTAGCTTCTGGGCCTTCCTTGACAAAGACAGAGTTCAAATACCATCCTGTACCTAAAGAAAAAACTCCAAAAATTTCACGTCAAATCATAACAACAGTCCTCATGAGTACATTTGTAGGCAATCGGTATTTAACACAGAAACGTAAAGGGGTTGGTTTATAGCCTTTTCATCTGATGTGTCATTTATGACTCAGTCTTGTCGAAAAAATTTCCATTTTCCTGTCACCTTTCGATAGCTACGAAACTTAACCGTTACTCAAAAATTATACAGGCCTGTTTTGGCCGTCTATCATGCACCTGTTATATTTCATGCACAAGCTTGCGACCACATCATTAACCTAGTGAACAATACATTGAAATCTGAAAGGCATCAGTATGTAACACTAAAAACGAAAAACGGCGTGTGGCAATTTAAATTACCAAGACAAATCAAAGTTTCATTCTTCACAGCAACTGTAGAATCCATATTTTTATATGAATCAGCAAACTGGACTCTAAGAGAACAGCTAAAGTGAACAATGGACGTAACATACAAACTAACATTTACAACAGTATTGAATATAAAGAAGCAAGATCATCCCCCAAACAAAATTCTTTATATACAACAAATCAGTTCCAAAATTGCAGCAAGAAGAATGGGTGCACGTGGGCACAAAAAAATCTCAGCAAGTTTAGGTCTTCTATGGGAGCATATACACAAACCTCTGCAAAAATGAAGAGCAATTAACACATATGTTTTTGTTTTAGAGAAGGATGCTGAGGATACCTCAATGGAAGAACTGACAAAATATATAAAAGATCACAATGACTGGTATAAGGGGTAGCAGACACGTCTGCAGGCATCCTAGGTGAGTAAGTACGTCATTAATCCAATTTGTCTTGTCTTATTTCTCCAGTTTTCCTTTAATCTGTTATCAAAATGCACCTGGAATATTCACGGCTTTCTCAGATTTTTACCTTCTGCCGGCAAAAGTTAACTAGGTCTACGGTGCATTAGAAAATAGGTCAGTAAGTAGTAAAAAGATATTTACAGTCACTAAAGAATGAAAAGGCTATGACTTTTAACAATGTTGGATTTGTCGTAAGTGGATACCTGACAGATAGTGAAGTGAAATAAATAATTAATCCAATATATAAAAGAAATCACAAGAAAACCTTTTCTAATAAACTACAATACAAAAAAAGAGGCTAAACATCACTGTCCTTCCAGCTCCTTATTTTGCATAAGAGCTATTACTCTGCAGTAAAAAACTACTGTGAGTCAACTTTACTGTGTGAAAGCGTGGAGGTGACAAAAATTACCGCGACATCGGCACTGAAGGCATTTAAAAAAACTCAACATCTGACGATAATGATCCACTTCCGCTAGCAGCTATTATTGTCTGACTAAGGCTAGGTATCTTGAAAACGGTGTGTTACTTTCACCTCTTCTGGCCGTAAATGAGTTATTGTACTGCACTTTAGCCTTTATAATCGTGCTACAACAGATCATAGTATTATTATTATTATTCTATTTTTATCCTATTATCAAAGGGCTTTTTAAATTTATTAGCAGCTTTGACTATGTCTACCTCAGCGAGTTTTTCCTTGTGTACGTGCAGAATAATCAAATGATTGAAACTATTAACAGTTATTGTCGCTCGCAAACTCTCTTGATTCTTTTCAATGCAGAGAAGGATCTTCGACTGAATCTATTTAAGAGGGTGATTTATCGCTAAGTGCAAGCTTTAGGGCTGTAAACAGCAAAGAAGGTTCTGAATTACATACTCGTACCAGCAATTACAGAAATACATTGAAGCCATATTGAAAGAGCTGGTTGTTTATCAAAGAAGAGATGCTCGAGCAACACCTGCTGACGATTATTTCAAACATAATTTCATCTGTAGACATAATAGGCAGGCCTACCACAATTCCCCGTGTCCTTTGGAACATGATGTACAAAAACTGGAAAGTCGTAGCCATAGAAATAACCAAATCAAAGACTGTGACAGTCATTGATTAGTCCACATCTTCCAACCATTTTTTAACTTATAGGCATACGTCAAAAACTCAAACTAAATAACCGAGTTAAAATCGAAAATTCTACAGGACAATACAACAAAAACNTTCCAGCTCCTTATTTTGCATAAGAGCTATTACTCTGCAGTAAAAAACTACTGTGAGTCAACTTTACTGTGTGAAAGCGTGGAGGTGACAAAAATTACCGCGACATCGGCACTGAAGGCATTTAAAAAAACTCAACATCTGACGATAATGATCCACTTCCGCTAGCAGCTATTATTGTCTGACTAAGGCTAGGTATCTTGAAAACGGTGTGTTACTTTCACCTCTTCTGGCCGTAAATGAGTTATTGTACTGCACTTTAGCCTTTATAATCGTGCTACAACAGATCATAGTATTATTATTATTATTCTATTTTTATCCTATTATCAAAGGGCTTTTTAAATTTATTAGCAGCTTTGACTATGTCTACCTCAGCGAGTTTTTCCTTGTGTACGTGCAGAATAATCAAATGATTGAAACTATTAACAGTTATTGTCGCTCGCAAACTCTCTTGATTCTTTTCAATGCAGAGAAGGATCTTCGACTGAATCTATTTAAGAGGGTGATTTATCGCTAAGTGCAAGCTTTAGGGCTGTAAACAGCAAAGAAGGTTCTGAATTACATACTCGTACCAGCAATTACAGAAATACATTGAAGCCATATTAAAAGAGCTGGTTGTTTATCAAAGAAGAGATGCTCGAGCAACACCTGCTGACGATTATTTCAAACATAATTTCATCTGTAGACATAATAGGCAGGCCTACCACAATTCCCCGTGTCCTTTGGAACATGATGTACAAAAACTGGAAAGTCGTAGCCATAGAAATAACCAAATCAAAGACTGTGACAGTCATTGATTAGTCCACATCTTCCAACCATTTTTTAACTTATAGGCATACGTCAAAAACTCAAACTAAATAACCGAGTTAAAATCGAAAATTCTACAGGACAATACAACAAAAACTAATCTAAAAATGCTCCACAGAATCGCATCTCATTATTTTCCATGTAAATATGCACACGCCCCTTTTTCATCTCATATACCTCATGTAAGTATCATTTACCAAACTTAAATGTTCCCGTAATATTTCTCCTCGTAGTGTACTGTGTATTGTTTACAGTGATTTGTATGCAGTTCAACATGTTTGTCAAAAAATCATCAACCACTCCTCTGCTCATCCTCTCACTCATCCAAGCACTCGCTCGCGAACGTATCCTCTTCCTCACTCATACACTTATCTATTCATTAACTCTCTCACTCAGATGCTTATTTACTCGCCAACTTACCCACATTTATTCACTTAATCGTAAACACATCCACTCGCTTTCCACTCTGTTCCACCTTTCTCTCCTCTTCTTTCCTTCTCCTTGTCTTTTATAATTTCTCTACCTAACGCCTATCTCGTTTCCCTTTTCATCTCAGGGTTCAGCATTACTTCTCTCTGTCTGTCTCTCTGTCTGTCTCTCTGTCTCTCTCTCTCTGTGTGTGTCTCTCTCCCTCTGTCTCTCTGTCTCTGTCTCTCTCTGTCTCTGTCTCTGTCTCTCTCTCTGTCTCTCTCTGTCTCTGTCTCTCTGTGTCTCTCTCTCTCTCTGTCTCTCTCTGTGTGTGTGTCTCTCTCTCTCGCTGTGTGTCTGTGTCTGTGTCTGTGTCTGTGTCTGTGTATGTGTCTGTGTCTGTCTCTCTTTCAACCACTGTTGGAAAACCCAGAGTCAATAACAATGTTTATTTAACTTTACTATCCACACCCAAGGTGAAAAGTTGCATTGAAATGGGTTTTTCAATAATGCTTGAAGCGAAATAAAAAACATTGTTGAAACGAACTGAATTTAACTAGAATCACATAAACAGGTCAGCAGATTATTCATTAACTAATCGCATTAGTAAAGTAATCATTCAAGTTCACATTTAAAAAGTAGCTTCAAAAGCCCCTATGCCGTGAAAAAAAGAGAAATTTTAAACCTTAAAATGAAAAGAGTTACATATTCAAACATCGATAAATATAACCAAAACACAAAAAGTTTATAAATATATTTGTTTAACATTTTGTGTTGTGATTAAAGTTATCTTTTTTATCCATGACCAAATCATTTCAAAATTCAAATCGGTCAATAACAGTGATAATAGAAGTAAGATGGTGTATGCTTTAAGGTACTACCTCTCTTAACATTTGATTCGCTTCCGTTTCCTTTAAGGGTGTAGCTGACAAGAGGCAACCCTTTTCCTTTTTCCGTTATACCAAAAGTAAGTCTATTCTATTGCCTCGTAGAGTAGTAAGATACTATACCTAGTGATGTTCCATTGTGTCCAATCCGCAGGCTTGTCAATTTTCCAACATAAATAGAGTCAACTGCAAATATATCAATCTAGAAACAGAAATACAAGAAATTTGCTATTAATGTCATTTTGAAAGTTTTGTTAGCATATAAACTGACAATTATATATATCAGAATGCTAAATTGACGGCAAGGCACACTAAAATGAGGTAGTTCAATGAAAATGCGCCAGTAAAACCTCACTGTTGTACTCCTGCAATACTGCCATAACTGCGATACTCTCTCGTACAAGGAACTTGCTGAATTTTGCAGATTTAGTTAACAGAGAAACGAGACCCAAAACATTAAAAGAGTTAATCAATGTACCCGTAAAATGTAGAGTCACTATCGCCAAAATTACCAAAGTCCGCCGATTATTCAAACATTTACTTTACGGTAACTATGTATTAACATCGATCATGACTTCGGAGTGAGCTTTGCCACTTTGAATTAATAGTCTCTTATTGTCTTCTTAGCTCGAACACAAGCTTCCTGTCTTTCGCTTTTTCGCGTTTCGGTCTGTAACTAAACACCGTTCCTTTGTCCACCCAGGAGTAAGTTAGTATCATAATTTTGACTTTTCTGTTAAACGTTATTGGAGCACTGTTTGCGAATTAAGTATCTTTCTGATCATCCAATGTCATCTTCGTATCGAACGTTTGGTTCCTTGTAAACCAAAACAATAACGTATAATAAGTTGAATTTCCTGCAATATGGAATAGTAATCACCGGTATCCAAGCTGTATTATTCTTGAACGGTGATTTTGATGTAGCGTTGCAAAGGAAATCATATTGATCGATACTGTTTCTGGGTGCTTTTCGCCTCTTTCCATCTTTTCCTAACTCCTGCTTCTGTCTGGTTAGTTCGCTTCTTCTTGATTTCATTTCTTGGTCTTGTCAGGATAACCAATATTGATGTTTTAAAGGCATTTACAATAAATAAAGACCAGAGGGGCTTTCTTGCTGGTTTTGGTTCACAAGTTCAGAAGTTTTCTTTCATGCATGCGGTATGCTAAAAATTGGAGCTGAAAGTCGGAGATGAAATAAGAATTCTTTTGTTGCGATCAAGCTGTGAAGGCTAATGCTTAATCAAAATGATTTCAAAGTGAAATAAAGTAATTCGTCAATAAACAACAACAGAAAAACGTTGATAAACATTTCAGTAATACCATATTGGACAGCTAAACACAACAAACTAATTTGACTAACAACTAAGCCAAAGGATTCACCAAATTAATAAATAAATACGTAACTAGTAAAATAAGTAATTTAATAAATAACTAGTAAAGGTAAACCAAATTATCAACGGAAAAACAAATGGAAATTAAAAAGTAAACAAAATGAAGAAACTAAATAAATGTATATATAAACAAAAAAAAAAAAAAAATCCGGTTAACAAATGAAAGCAATATAAATTACTAAAAGGCGGCTAAAAGCTAGAAAATAAACAAATAAACAACTATTAAATGCATAAACTAATAAGCAAATTATAAAAAAGACTTTGGTACAAAGAAACCTAAATGAACTGACAAAGGAGTGAATCCATAAAATCATAAAAATGTGTAATAATCATATGAATAAATTTCTATTAACTAATAATTTAATAAGTTAATAATTAAAGAAGATAAAGTTAAGGAAAACCCCAGAAAATAAAAAAAAATAAAAATAAAGAATATAAAATTATAAACTAATAAATACTAAAAGGATAACACTAACATACTACATACAGGAAAATACATAATATAACTAAAATAGGAGTAACTATATAAGTAAATAAATCAACAAACAAATGTATATACTAATAAGTACATAAATATTGCAGTTCTTCATTGCTGACTGGTATTCGTTCAGAACATGATGTCAAAACAAAAAAGTACAAACTTATTTACAAAATTATTTAACTGTCTGACCTACCTGTGTGTCCTTTTCACCCGGGCACCTTAGAGGCTATTATATATCTAGTTTTTATTGCCGCTCTTTTGTAGTTGAAATAAAAATAGTACTTGACCTTCACCTGTTCTACAAAGCCAATCACAAACAGTGGCATGCTGTCTTCGGGCCTTCCTTTAATTAATGAAAAATTGCTTGCAAGTTTTTATCGCACTCTATCGCGTTTTGGTTGTTATCCTTACAAATGGAAAAGCTTTTGGCAAAAAGGAACGTTACTATAATATCTCCTCAAAATAATTAAAAAGTTATTCAAAACTTACTTGTTTCCGTTGAAATGGGTTCGCATTGGTCTTGGAACGCAACAAAGCTCTCTCACCAGAATCCCCGTATTCACCAAAAACAGTTATTTTAACTTCTGCTGACGTACTTGCTCCAAGTTTGTCTCCAGTGGCAACGTACACTTCATAGGTTAGAACTGAAAGTAATACAATAAAAGCAATATAACTCGATGTTGCTTAAGCTACCTGAGCCCAAGGTAGCAAAAAAGTGCAAAAATGTTTTCAAGTTGTAGCCTCTGTAACCAAACAAAAGGGTCTATCATTCTTTTTCCGAGAAAAATATTATTTTTTTTTGTAAAATAGAAAAAATGCCTGCCTCCCCGAGAACGAGGAGCTAGGCACAATGAAGTACAAAAATCTCATTATTGCGAGTTTTGTGTGTGAACATCTTCGAAGTAATTTTGTGGTTGATTTGTTATCACATTCTAGTTTTGAAGAGTTTTGATAATGCATTGTAAACAGTGCAAGGTGTTGAGACTTTGTAAATCATATCATGTTTTCGTTTTCTGAAATCAGTGCCGAAGTCATGTTCAAAGTGAAAATTTATTGTGTTATAACTATCTACTTTGCGTCTCAAAGACAACGTGTACAAGATGATTGAACAGAAAGAAATCAAACAAAGAACCAACGCGTCACTTTCATACAGCAGAAATTCCTATCCGTTTAGGTTTATTATGCAAATAAGCGTTTTCCTCAATCAAACAAAGAACCAACGCGTTACTTTGAAACAGCAGAAGATCCTATCCGTTTAGGTTTATTATGCAAATAAGAGTTTTCCTCAATCAAACAAAGAACCAACGGGTCACTTTCATACAGCAGAAGATCCTATCCGTTTAGGTTTATTATGCAAATAAGCGTTTTCCCCAATCAAACAAAGAACCAACGCGTTACTTTCATACAGCAGAAGATCCTATCCGTTTAGGTTTATTATGCAAATAAGCGTTTTCCTCAATCAAACAAAGAACCAACGCGTTACTTTCATACAGCAGAAGATCCTATCCGTTTAGGTTTATTATGCAAATAAGCGTTTTCCTCAATCAAACAAAGAACCAACGCGTTACTTTCATACAGCAGAAGATCCTATCCGTTTAGGTTTATTATGCAAATAAGCGTTTTCCTCAATCAAACAAAGAACCAACGCGTTACTTTCATACAGCAGAAGATCCTATCCGTTTAGGTTTATTATGCAAATAAGCGTTTTCCTCAATCAAACAAAGAACCAACGCGTTACTTTCATACAGCAGAAGATCCTATCCGTTTAGGTTTATTATGCAAATAAGCGTTTTCCTCAATCAAACAAAGAACCAACGCGTTACTTTCATACAGCAGAAGATCCTATCCGTTTAGGTTTATTATGCAAATAAGCGTTTTCCTCAATCAAACAAAGAACCAACGCGTTACTTTCATACAGCAGAAGATCCTATCCGTTTAGGTTTATTATGCAAATAAGCGTTTTCCTCAATCAAACAAAGAACCAACGCGTTACTTTCATACAGCAGAAGATCCTATCCGTTTAGGTTTATTATGCAAATAAGCGTTTTCCTCAATCAAACAAAGAACCAACGCGTTACTTTCATACAGCAGAAGATCCTATCCGTTTAGGTTTATTATGCAAATAAGCGTTTTCCTCAATCAAACAAAGAACCAACGCGTTACTTTCATACAGCAGAAGATCCTATCCGTTTAGGTTTATTATGCAAATAAGCGTTTTCCTCAATCAAACAAAGAACCAACGCGTTACTTTGAAACAGCAGAAGATCCTATCCGTTTAGGTTTATTATGCAAATAAGCGTTTTCCTCAATCAAACAAAGAACCAACGCGTTACTTTGAAACAGCAGAAGATCCTATCCGTTTAGGTTTATTATGCAAATAAGCGTTTTCCTCAATCAAACAAAGAACCAACGCGTTACTTTCATACAGCAGAAGATCCTATCCGTTTAGGTTTATTATGCAAATAAGCGTTTTCCTCAATCAAACAAAGAACCAACGCGTTACTTTCATACAGCAGAAGATCCTATCCGTTTAGGTTTATTATGCAAATAAGCGTTTTCCTCAATCAAACAAAGAACCAACGCGTTACTTTCATACAGCAGAAGATCCTATCCGTTTAGGTTTATTATGCAAATAAGCGTTTTCCTCAATCAAACAAAGAACCAACGCGTCACTTTCATACAGCAGAAAATCCTATCCGTTTAGGTTTATTATGCATATAAGCGTTTTCCTCAATCAAACAAAGAACCAACGCGTTACTTTGAAACAGCAGAAGATCCTATCCGTTCAGGTTTATTATGCAAATAAGCGTTTTCCTCAATCAAACAAAGAACCAACGCGTCACTTTCATACAGCAGAAAATCCTATCCGTTTAGGTTTATTATGGAAATAAGCGTTTTCCTCAATCAAACAAAGAACCAACGCGTTACTTTCATACAGCAGAAGATCCTATCCGTTTAGGTTTATTATGCAAATAAGCGTTTTCCTTTGTGATGATAAAATGATTCAAATATGGCAACTAAAGTAAACTAACAGAATATCAGCTATACTGGAAAAATTCATCTAACTATAAGTTTTTTGTGGAAATACAGAAAATTGTATAAACTATATGAAAATGTCACAAGAGCATCTTAGTTACTTTGAATGAAATATTCGAAAACAGTCTTTTCTGTCTTGAAGAGGAATGATCTGTCCGAGACTGCTGCATTTCTCTTGATGCAGCATAATGGTGTTCACCATCAAAATCCACATCATCTGGAACAACTCCGCGTAACCCACGTGGCAGCAAGGAGATAGCACTCTGGATCTGTTGACTTCTTGTAGCATGTTTTGCAAGATACACTTGTGCTACCACGCGTCAGAAGGCTAAGTTGTCGGGTCTCGTGTGCCGTATGGCTGCAGATTGTGCATAGAGGCGATAGGCATTAAGAACAGTCACGTCCAGCAAGAAGGTAAATAAGTTCCACCACCACTTCTTACACGAAATGGTGATCCGATAGTCACTGAGGTTGTGATCTCTTTGATCAACTCCTCACACGAATCGATTATATTGCTGGATCATTTGAGGCTGAGGAACTTTGACACGGGCAGACTGACGACTCGACCATCGTGATGTCTCGCGTCTTGGTTCCACTCCACAAGTACTTGAAGCAACTGCCACGACACCGTTATCGTTCCAGTGTACCAGAACAAACCACTGTTCTTCTGTGTCATTGAGCCTCGATCGAGCTTCTTGACTTCTTACCTTCGGGGAAGAGGGGCCTGCTGGGTGCAATTGGAACGGAACATGCCTGTGAATGCAACACCTTTGGCAGTTAGAGCCTCAATAAGCTCCAAAGATGTGACAAAATTGTCAGCGAATATATGGTTTCTGCAAATGGTAAAGTCTACTACAAAAAATGCATGCCAAAAAACTTGGTGATTGAAACTTCCTGGTTAACTCGAGAATAATGTTGTACTCGATAGTGCCCAGCTCCCCATTTTCGGGGAGGTAGAAAACCCCTCGAAATTGAGTGTTCAAAATGGTACAAAGCTCCAAATGATGAGTTATTATATCTTTTTATACCCTATTCTAAACATAAAATTACATGGTACTAAAGTTTGGAGGAATTTAATACAATTCAAAATAACTTGCTTTTGGTGATGACTCATTTTGGTGAAATTCTGGCTTCTCCAAAATCGATCCAACGTCTCGACAAGAATATTCAGAAGTAAAGCCGAATTCGTGTTGTCACCCATTTATTTACTTCTCGTGATGACACTAATCTTGTTTATTCAAGCCTTGTGTTTCTTAATTTGTACAAAATTATGTTATCTTACACCTCCCCGAAAAGGGAGAGCCAGGCACAAACAGGTTAAACAATTCCGCATGAAAACGGCATGATACGGGAAAACACTGGCCTGTACATTTTTATGAAATATAATATTGGTTTACTAAAACAAAATTAGTAACTTCTCAGTTAGTAGAGAACGCTCCGAGTCCTCATGCTAACAAATTAAGAAAAAGAGGCAAATGGATGAAAAAGGATAAGCTGTACAACCTGTTTTACCAAGGCAAAGAGAAAATAATAAATTATTTTCAGAACTGTAGTTGTCTTACTGGCACAGTCTGCCAGAACAATTCAATACTTCACAAGCAAGACATTCCATAATCCTCAAAAGACTAATCTTTCCTCTAGTAATACAATAAAGTACATGGCTTCGTGACCGCACCTAGAAATCAGTTCATCTCCTTTGTTAAGTAAATGTTTGCGTTGGTAAAGGGGGTGATTTCTAGCCTCTCGAGCAAGATTTTTGTATAGGCTGGTGCCGATTTCATTATCGACCTGTCGGTTGCTGCCTCCATATATATATATATATATATATATATATATATATATATATCCCACAATAACTCTTTAAGCTGTGTTTGCTCCAGCAACATGGTCAGAAAGTTATGTCTCAGACGCTCTGTGCTGCACTAATGAGCCCACAAAGGGCGAAACAGTACTGTCTGCAGATTGAGTATATATATAACCATTTGGGCTTTTATCAATAAATAGTCATGTATGTATACACAGAGAATATTAAGTTTTGATATTTTGATAATAGGTTCTCGATAATAATTGATTGAATGATTTATTTATTTATTACAAAAGATTCAAACAGAAAAATTCAGTTGTATTTTTACAGAAACTGCTCTCAAGGTGTGTTTAGTCCTGGTGTATGTGCATTTCGGATGTGTTAGTAAATAGTGAAAATAAAAATAAGTTAAGATTATTTTGAAAAAAAATCTGAAAACATAATTTAATATCTAAATTAATAGTTTGTTCTTAAACACTGACGTTATAAACCCTTTCCTTAATGACTTCGGGAGATCATTAAAGATCTTAGCACCTAAAAACGTGAAAGAAATCTTACAAAATTTTTCATTCAACTTCTGGCAATGTTAACAATAAAGACTGGAAATAATTTTTGTACTGAGTGCACATCTCCTCACTGAGGCATTTACATATCAAAATACAGCATAAACAAAAAAACAAAAGTGAATGTAATCTGCTTAAAACAGCAGTCCCGACTTACCAGTGGGTTCCAGATCTCTCCTCCTTGTTTGTGTTTCTACTGGCACAACTGTGTCAGTTGCTTGGTCAATAGATTGAGCTGTCGGACCTTCCAAAGTTGTCTGGCCTATTTCAGTAGCTGTTCCAGTGGTGGCCATAGTGGCTACCTTGTCCGCACCCACAGTTCCAGTTTTAAATCGATTAGATTTTGATGAAGAATGCCTTTCTAAATCTGGTATACTGCCAAATTGATTGCTAGTGCCATTATTGTCAGTAGTCTGGGTACCTACACTCAAATGAAAATGGTAGTAAATCAAGTATCTTATGTATGTAAATAACTATGGGTAAGACACGAGGGTAAGAATGTTCATATCTGCATACTACGTTTGTGTGTATACCCTAAAACCTAATAATTACAATTAACAAGCGTTCCCTAAAATTTATGAAGTTCACCTTTAGCAAAGCAACTTCAGTGCCAAGAGAGAGATGATACTGTACTTTTTTTTGCCTTTTACCGTTGTTTTTAGTGAGTGCTTTCATCAACCTCCAGTACTCTATTACCTAAAACATGTACAACTTCAATAATTTGGTACTTGTAAGGTACCTGAAAGTTAGTGGGTAAATAAGAAACCATCTAACATTCCCTGAAAGGAAAATCATTCGTCACTGATTTTAGTGGCTGAACTACAGCGACATGGTTTGTAACGTACACATAAAACCATCAACAGCGTCTTTTCATTTCTTTAATATCAAAAGTTAAATTTATAGTTTGTTAATCTTTTGGAAGTTATTCCATAATTCCAAAGTCATAGAGCTTGATTACACAAGCCATAAAAAGACTTATGCTACCATCACTGTCCTTTGTAAATTTCAAGAAATAATAATTTCTGTAAGCACTAGATGAAGCCATAGATGTAAGAGCTTTATCATGTCATGAGTCGTTCGTAAGCTTTTTCTGAGCTACGTTTCGAGAGATACTTCTCCCATCGTCAGGCTACTGAAATGATTACATACGGCTATTTTATACTTAAACATTCTTGATTTTATGGACTCAGAGGAAGCGATAGATGTAAGAGCTTTATCATGTCATGAGTCGTTCGTAAGCTTTTTCTGAGCTACGTTTCGAGAGATACTTCTCCCATCGTCAGGCTACTGAAATGATTAGATACGGCTATTTTATACTTAAACATTCTTGATTTTATGGACTCAGAGGAAGCGATAGATTTAAGAGCTTTATCATGTCATGAGTCGTTCGTAAGCTTTTTCTGAGCTACGTTTCGAGAGATACTTCTCCCATCGTCAGGCTACTGAAATGATTAGATACGGCTATTTTATACTTAAACATTCTTGATTTTATAGACTCAGAGGAAGCGATAGATGTAAGAGCTTTATCATGTCATGAGTCGTAAGCTTTTTCTGAGCTACGTTTCGAGAGATACTTCTTCCATCGTCAGGCTACTGAAGAGATTAGCTACTATTTTCCCCCTTGTAAATATTGAACTTTATGGACTCAGAGGAAGCCATAGATGTAAGAGCTTTATCATGTCATGAGTCGTAAGCTTTTTCTAAGCTACGTTTCGAGAGATACTTCTTCCATCGTCAGGCTACTGAAGAGATTAGCTACTATTTTCCCCCTTGTAAATATTGAACTTTATGGACTCAGAGGAAGCCATAGATGTAAGAGCTTTATCATGTCATGAGTCGTAAGCTTTTTCTAAGCTACGTTTCGAGAGATACTTCTTCCATCGTCAGGCTACTGAAGAGATTAGCTACTATTTTCCCCCTTGTAAATATTGAACTTTATGGACTCAGAGGAAGCCATAGATGTAAGAGCTTTATCATGTCATGAGTCGTAAGCTTTTTCTAAGCTACGTTTCGAGAGATACTTCTTCCATCGTCAGGCTACTGAAGAGATTAGCTACTATTTTCCCCCTTGTAAATATTGAACTTTATGGACTCAGAGGAAGCCATAGATGTAAGAGCTTTATCATGTCATGAGTCGTAAGCTTTTTCTAAGCTACGTTTCGAGAGATACTTCTTCCATCGTCAGGCTACTGAAGAGATTAGCTACTATTTTCCCCCTTGTAAATATTGAACTTTATGGACTCAGAGGAAGCCATAGATGTAAGAGCTTTATCATGTCATGAGTCGTAAGCTTTTTCTAAGCTACGTTTCGAGAGATACTTCTTCCATCGTCAGGCTACTGAAGAGATTAGCTACTATTTTCCCCCTTGTAAATATTGAACTTTATGGACTCAGAGGAAGCCATAGATGTAAGAGCTTTATCATGTCATGAGTCGTTCGTAAGCTTTTTCTGAGCTACGTTTCGAGAGATACTTCTCCCATCGTCAGGCTACTGAAATGATTAGATACGGCTATTTTATACTTAAACATTCTTGATTTTATGGACTCAGAGGAAGCGATAGATGTAAGAGCTTTATCATGTCATGAGTCGTTCGTAAGCTTTTTCTGAGCTACGTTTCGAGAGATACTTCTCCCATCGTCAGGCTACTGAAATGATTAGATACGGCTATTTTATACTTAAACATTCTTGATTTTATGGACTCAGAGGAAGCGATAGATGTAAGAGCTTTATCATGTCATGAGTCGTTCGTAAGCTTTTTCTGAGCTACGTTTCGAGAGATACTTCTCCCATCGTCAGGCTACTGAAATGATTAGATACGGCTATTTTATACTTAAACATTCTTGATTTTATGGACTCAGAGGAAGCGATAGATGTAAGAGCTTTATCATGTCATGAGTCGTTCGTAAGCTTTTTCTGAGCTACGTTTCGAGAGATACTTCTCCCATCGTCAGGCTACTGAAATGATTACATACGGCTATTTTATACTTAAACATTCTTGATTTTATGGACTCAGAGGAAGCGATAGATGTAAGAGCTTTATCATGTCATGAGTCGTTCGTAAGCTTTTTCGGAGCTACGTTACGAGAGATACTTCTCCCATCGTCAGGCTACTGAAATGATTAGATACGGCTATTTTATACTTAAACATTCTTGATTTTATGGACTCAGAGGAAGCGATAGATGTAAGAGCTTTATCATGTCATGAGTCGTTCGTAAGCTTTTTCTGAGCTACGTTTCGAGAGATACTTCTCCCATCGTCAGGCTCTCTCGATGCCTGACGATGGGAGAAGTATCTCTCGAAACGTAGCTCAGAAAAAGCTTACGATTCATGACATGATAAAGCGCTTACATCTATGGCTTCCTCTGAGTCCATAAAGTTCAGAATTTTCAAGATTACTAGATGAAGCATTAATTGAAATGACGATATTTATGTCATTTGAAACAAAGCAACTCAAGTGAGGCTTAACAATGCGCGTTTCTGTTTATTCTACTACAATTTTTCATCTGACGACACTTTATTTGCCTTCTAAATCACTCAGACAATACTAATAAATCATGATAGGCTAATACAAACAGATATAACGTAATACAATAGCAAACATTTCAAATACAATCTGTGCCTTTAACCATCCATAGTTTATGAAAAGTAACAAATAAACGTCATAAAGTAACTGAAAAACACTCCTGTTGAAATTTGCCAAAGGGCACTTAAATTATGATCTCCTTTATCCAATAACCTTAAATATTCTTGATTTTATGGACTCCACTGATGTCAACCAACCAAGACTATATGACATCTAATCTAATCAAAAGTTCGATCGGAGCCATAAAATCAAAGTTACCTGTAAAAAAGGTCAACAACTAACTTCTAAAACAGTATCTACGGTTAATTGGACTACTGCCACTAATACCACTACCACAAGCACCACCTTCATCACTAATACTGTCATTATTACTATTATGACCACCAACAACAACACTAATGATAACACTACCACTCTTAGCAATACCATTATCACCAAAGCTTATATTACTAGCACTACCACAATCAGTACCCTTACTACCACCATTCCTATTACTACTAATGTTGCTACTACTACTATTATTATCAACACTATCACCACCACTATTGCTAAAAATACCACTATCACCACTATCGTGGTGCTTTTACATCACCCTTGCTACTACTACCACCATTATCATCACTAATACTGTTACTACTCCAACTATCACACCGTCACTACGACGTCTGATGAAGTTTTGATTTTCTACTTGTTTTTATCCATGAGTTTTTAGTATTGACAGTTGGACTGTGTAGTTGGGAGATGGGGCATGGTGATATAATAACGACAAAGAACTGTGAAAACTGAGAGAGTAGCTGTGCCAATAAAATCACACTTCTTTCCCTATTACAGAAAACAAAAAAGGATGCAGGGAAAGGTAGAAAATAATACCTGTATGAACAACAGTTTGTGTCGACATATCATGTGTGTTCACTGATGCTGAAGGGGACCAAATATTCCTTGGTGTGCTCATAGGAGATACCTCTGTGGAAGAATGGTCGTAGAAATCATCATCGTAATCATCCAGATCATTGTCATTTGCCTTTGACGTGGTTTGTATCTCAGCCTCGTTTCTCGATGCATTTTCGCGATGCCGAGGTTTAGCTCCTCCCTGAGTTGGCTGCACTGCTGTGGCGGACATGTTAAGTCTTCGTGGTCGACTACCGTTCTTTGACGCTAAAATAAAATTCTTTCTTTCTTGGATCCTTAGTCTTTGCATTTGAGTTCTTCAAAATGAAAATAATTTAACATAAAGTGAGAAGTATTAGGATTTATAATAATAAACAGCTGCTCATGAATAGAGTTAATTGCGGCGGAAAAAAACCCCAGAAAATGTTCATTTACTAATGTAAAAATAACAATGAAAGTAAAAACGTATATATATATATATATATATATATATATATATATATATATATATAATGGTCAAGAAGCATACAAGAAATTATACCACCAAGTGTGAGAAATGTGAAGAAATGAAAAAAAGAAACAAAAAAAAAAAAAAGAAAATAGAAGGTTAAGCCAAGAGATAACAGTTAACCTTAAAGTTAGACTTTAAAATATCGATGTCGTGTAAAGTAGGAATGCACTCAGAATCGAAACATTTCTTCAATCTTGCAATCCGGGGAAAAATACTACAATCATAGAAAGATTTATTACAACGACTGACAACAACTTCATAAAAGTGAAGTTATGAAGAGAAATGCGTCACACGAGATCCAACAAACTTATGCTTATACCAGCAAAGGAAAGCTCATAAGAACACTTCTAATGATAATACCTATGGAACACAAGTTATCTTCTGTTGATGAAACAAATTTCTGAAACCTTTCGAAAATAAATTTTCCAAACAGAGATTCTTAAAGATTTCAATTAATACTTTGTATATATTGTAGATAAATTACAACATAATAAAAAAGCACTTATTTTTTGAAAAATTAAAAAAACATTTTACAATAACATGAATTTCATCCAGTATGAACATTGTTTCCCCAACTTTAACGTTTTGTACTTCTGATAAATTTCTGATGGTTCACTGTTCACTCGGCGTTGATATTGACTAAAGATTAATTAATCTGTTGGGATTTGAAGTTTATAGCACAATCGTAACATTTTTATCATACAGCCTACATAATTATCAGTCCCCTGTCTTGTGGGTGTGGAACATATCACTAACATCATCATCATCGTTATTATAATCATTCTTCATTATTATTATTATTATTATTATTATTATTTTTTTTTTTTTTAATTATTATTATTATTATTATTAATAATATATTTGCTATTTTCAAAAAAATATCTGTCGTCTTTTCTGTCGTATTTCTTTTGTAACTAAACGAGTAATGCACTTGTTCTCGCATTCTGTCTTATGATAGAAAAATATTCAGCTTTTTTCGATATTAAATATTCAAAATGTTGTCAAAAAATGTTAAATTAGCTTCCAAGTTATAATTTCTGCCTGATCGAGGGTTGCTAAATCTGATGAGCAGTGGGTATGTGGTATCGTCTATATACAAACTACGGTGTTCGCGACATTAAGTACCAAGACATGTGATAAAGCACAGTTACCACGTGAGGTATAAAAAAAATTTGCCTCAGTGAAATTGTGTTGATAATTAAATAGATATAGATATATAGATATATAGATATATATATATATATATATATGTGTGTGTGTGTGTGTGTGTGTGTGTGTGCATGTGTGCGTGTGTGTGTACCGTTGTATAACTTAATAGTATTACAACCAAGTAATAAGTACCTATAAAATGCATTTGCTTTCCGAGGGTGGGTAGAGGCAACCTTCATGCGCTGGATAGCTATGTTGCCGATGGAGAATTACCCTCTTTTTGTTAAAGTAAGCTCCAAGGAACCAAAATTCCGGATAAAATCAACAGTTACCCTTTGCAAGGCAAATAACCATGTGGCCACCAAACTCTGGGTTACGGTAAAGATGGACTGCAGTCTTCGGCGGTTGAAAATAAAAGTTGTCAAAGGCCAAAAAAGGGGGGGGGGGTGTTGCCACAGGACGACCTACAAATACCACCACTAAGCATATGGATGTAGAAAGCACGAGCCATATGGTCAAAAGACTACAGAAAATCTTACAAAGTAGTGGTACTAGGCGTTTTGTGGCATTTGTTGTTATGTACAACTTTTAAAATCTATCTGATGCGGTAGTGGTTGAGTGATTAAATCAACTGCTTATCATGCCTGAGAATATGTGGCATACTACTAAGTTGTGCATGTTTTTGGAAAGAAAGTAACGAATGGAAAAAAATAAAAGTACACGGTAAAAATTTAAATAAGAAAAGTAATCTCTCCACTAAAATGACTCCTGGCCTTGCTTACGGTAAAATGAGGAGGGGGGGGGATGCCAAAACAACTAGCTTTTAAAGTATTGCACACAATTTTAAACACACGACAGTAAAATACATACTGCATTTCATCATGGCTGTCATTTCCAGACCCAGACGGTTGATTTTCTCCCCAGGCGGACTTTCCCCAGGGTGACGTAGCTGCTGACGTTCCACGCCCTGAAGAAGAACGACTCTGAAAACAAATACATAGTTACATCACGGCTGCTAATCATGATTATACCTTTATTCTAATAAGGCATTGCTGGAAAAAGGGCAAATTTGGAGCTTACTGTGAGAAACTAATAATACGGGGCATGTCAAGAATACTTTACAGTAAACTTCAATTTTTCAATTTCATTATTTTTTAGCATCGCCAGAATAACAAACAACGTGCAAGACTAACGTATTTAGAGAGAACTCATTTAGGCTGTCAATAAATATCATTCTTCTAACCATTTAAATATTCTTATCATTATTATCAGGAGTAGCATTATTACTATTATTTTTTATTTATCACAAGTCATTGAGGCACAAAGTGTATGGAACTGTCAAAAAAAGAGAAAAAATAAAGGTGCATAAAAGAGGTAAGCGTTAGGTCAAGAAAGTTAACCTTTGACATAAACTTATTCAAATCACATGATGGAAGGAATCACTTAGTGCCCGAGGAGTTCCTAGCTGCTCGAGAAAGGAAACTACATTCATAGAAAGATTTATTACAACGAGGAGCAAAAACTGCATAAGGATAAAGGCATTGAGAGAAATGAATCAAACATGATGCAACAAAGTGAGTTAGCACGAAGAGCTCATCATAACACTTTCCGTGATAAAATCAAAAGAAAAGACTCAGACAAGGCATATTTCATAGACAAGGTAACGGTTGATGAGTGGCAGCATGGTTTGGACATTTTAAGTTGCAACCACGTCCCCAGACTCGATTAAGAACATAATAATAATAATATTATTATTATTATTATTATTATTATTATCTTAGTTTGTAGCATTTGCACAGGCTGTTCTTAATGCCGCTTTGTTCCTCTTGGGCTAGCCACAACTAGCAGCCAAAGGCCAAGAGATTTCCTTCTCCTTACATTTCTAAAACTTTTCTAAGAATCCTAGCTGTTCCTAATAGGGTGTTCTTTGTTTTTTTCCCATTGTCTACCTAAATTTTTTTATTGTC